>SJXQ01006519.1:0-40845 GCA_006408695.1 Aepyceros melampus
GCTCGTCTTGGGTTGCCCCGCAGGCATGGCTTGGTTTCATTGAGTTAGACAAGGCCGTGGTCCTAGCGTGACTAGATTGACTAGTTTTCTGTGAGTATGATTTCAGTGTGTTTGCCCTCTGATGCCCTTTGCAACACCTACCATCTTACTTGGGTTTCTCTTACCTCGGGTGTGGGATATCTCTTCACGGCTGATCCAGCAAAGCACAGCTGCTGCTCCTTACCTTGGACGAGGGGTATCTCTTTACCGCCACTGTTCCTGACCTTCAAGGTGGGATAGCTCCTCTAGGCCCTCCTGTGCCTGTGCAGCCAACACTCCTTGCATTGCTCCTCCTGGCTGCCAGCCCTGGCCTTGGACGTTGGTGGCTCCTCCCAGCTGCGGCCTCTAGCCTCAGGGTGGCTTCTCAAAGTCACCGCCTCTGGTCTCGGGTGCGAGGTGGCTTCTCCTGCCCGCCCCAGATCTCAGACGCGGGGTGTCTCCTCCCGGCCGCCACTGGCCTCGGACGCGGGGTAGCTCCTCCCAGGGGCTACTGACCTCGGACGCAGGGTAGCTCCTCTCGGCCGTTCCTGTGCCATCACAGCCTGGCACTCTAGGCTGCTGCCCCTGACCTCAGACCGGGGGTAGCTCCTCTCGGCCATGCTTAACGAGCCGCCTGCGCTTAGTGAGCCGGCTGGCAGCCGCCTGTGCTTAGCATCACTAAGAACAAAGCTAGTGGAGGTGATGGAATTCCAATTGAGCTATTTCAAATCCTGAAAGATGATGCTGTGAAAGTGCTGCACTCAATATGCCAGCAAATGCGGAAAACTCCCTTGGACTAAAAAGAGATCCAACCAGTCCATTCTGAAGGAGATCAGCCCTGGGATTTCTCTGGAAGAAAAGATGCTAAAGCTGAAACTCCAGTACTTTGGCCACCTCATGCGAAGAGTTGACTCAGTGATGGCAGCCGCCTGTGCTTAGCATCACTAAGAACAAAGCTAGTGGAGGTGAGGAATTCCAATTGAGCTATTTCAAATCCTGAAAGATGATGCTGTGAAAGTGCTGCACTCAATATGCCAGCAAATGCGGAAAACTCCCTTGGACTAAAAAGAGATCCAACCAGTCCATTCTGAAGGAGATCAGCCCTGGGATTTCTCTGGAAGAAAAGATGCTAAAGCTGAAACTCCAGTACTTTGGCCACCTCATGCGAAGAGTTGACTCAGTGGAAAAGACTCTGATGCTGGGAGGGATTGGGGACAGGAGGAGAAGGGGACGGCTGAGGATGGGATGGCTGGATGGCATCACTGACTCGATGGCCGTGAGTCTGAGTGAACTCCGGGAGTTGGTGATGGACAGGGAGGCCTGGCGTGCTGCAGTTCATGGGGTCACAAAGAGTCGGACACGACTGAGTGACTGAACTGAACTGATCCTATAGCTACCACATTATAATTAATTAATGAAAATGAACATGTCAATAGCAAGGAATCAATTAAATATTGTTGTATAATGAAACACCTTCAATTAATAGCAAACTAATGCTGGTCTTTTGAGGTTGGGTTAGCTGTTCTGCTTATTTGCCCCATGCTAAGCTGATGCCTCCTGGGTTTGTCATGTGTCAGCCATCAGCTTGCGAGCTGGCTGGGGCTGAACAGACAAGGATGGAGGCATGAGGGCAAATTCAGCTTGGCTCTGCATCATCTCTCATCCTAAGCAGGCTACCTTGGGCCCATTCTCGGGCTCATTCTCATTCTCATGCAGTGTCAAGGTTCCTAAAAGAGAAGTCAAGAACATGCACAGATGCTTGGAAAAGGCACGCTATCCCTTCTGTCACATTTCTTTGGTGGTGGTTGTGTTATTTGCTCAGTCATGTCTGACTGTTTTTGATTCCATGGACTCTAGCCCACCAGACTCCTCTGTCCTTGGAATTCTCCAGGCAAGAATACTAGAGTGGGTTGCCATTTCCTTCTCTAAGGGATCCTCCCTATCCAGAGATCAAACCCAGGGAACCCACATTGTGGACACATTCTTTACCGGTGAACCACCACAAAAGTCAGTATTTTTTGGCTAAAGCAAATCTCAAGCCAACATTCAAGGAATAGAGACTCTTGAGAAGTGGAGCTATGAAGTCAAATTGCAGAAACCATGAGTACAGAGATTGGGGTTGAATTGCACCTTGTTTGTAATGTGTGCCATGCCAACTAGGAGGATGAATGGTGGGGGGCGGGGAGCTCTCCTATTCTGCTGGCATCACTGTAATTGATACAGTCACTTTGGCAATCAGTTTTGCATCACATAATAAGCTTCAAGGTTTTGCTCTGTTGTTCCATGTCATAAGATTTTCAAGGGCAGATCATCTAGGAAC
Source organism: Aepyceros melampus (assembly GCA_006408695.1). Taxonomy (NCBI): domain Eukaryota; kingdom Metazoa; phylum Chordata; class Mammalia; order Artiodactyla; family Bovidae; genus Aepyceros; species Aepyceros melampus. The sequence goes on from SJXQ01006519.1 coordinate 2,339, forward strand.
AACAGCAAAGGAAGCCTGTGATTGTCCCTTTATACCTGTGCCAGGGTAGGTACGTGCCTGTCTGGGGTGTAGTGTTGGGAAGTCTCCTGTTCCCCTGTATGAGGCATATCTGGAACAAGGCTGACATTTTGACCTCTATCTGCTTCCTTACTTACCTCTTTCTCTACTATATCAGAACAACCTCTGGGGAAAGCATTATTGTTAACTGGGCTCCTTCAAATCACCACAGCACATAGTTTAATATCTTTCTTTATGTATGAAAAAGAAACTTCCCCACCCCCAGCAATATCAGTCATCATGTCAGTGTAATTCAATACAGTATTTCCAGCATGCATAAGTGTCAAGGTATTCCATAAGTGATGACTGGACTGATAACAATGAATGAATGGATAAAAGAACTTTTTCCTCTTAAATAAACTAAGAGAACAAAGTGAAGCACAGTCTTGTTCTTTAGGTTGCTGAGATATTTTTGGCTCTGACCCATTTTATTTTTACACCACACCATAATCAGCACCTTTGGCTCATGTTCACATGGTGTATGTGATCCTTCACGCTATGACGCTGAATAATCACTACCTACTGGTAGGTATTACTTCTTTCCAGGTTATCCTGTGATGGTGACCTCTATAAAGACAAATGCAGCACAGTGAATTAGCAATCCTGCCTACTTAGCATCTCAGCAGTGGACAGTTGTTTCAGGTTTTTGGCACCCCCAGCATTTTTCGTTCATTATGATTCATACAGTGGGATCTATTCAGAGCAAACACATTAACAAGGGCATTTATAAAACTTTCCTTACTAGGAAAGGATAAGGTAAAAAAAATCTAGGCTTTGTTTCTCTTAGAAGGGAGAAATTTATGCCAGGCAGCTTCCTCCAGTGGGTGTTGGTGATTTATGAGACTCTTAAAGAATTATATATTTTAAGCTTTTTATTATAGAAAATTTCATATATATATATATATATGTATATATACTAGATTAGAGACAATAGTATAATACCCTTTATTACCATCATCATGCTGAAACAAGATACAGGAGTACTATACTTTGGATAATGAGACACAGAAAATCAAAAGGCTGATGTATAGGTTCTTATATCATTCCATCTTTTTTAAAAAGGGATGATTAAAGAATGATAAGAGCTCTGAGAACAGAGTCAGAGGTTAAGCAATAACTCTGTTCAGTTCAGTTCAGTCACTCAGTCATGTCCGATTCTTTGCGACCCCATGAATCACAGCACGCCAGGCCTCCCTGTCCATCACCAACTCCTGGAGTTCACTCAGACTCACGTCCATTGAGTCAGTGATGCCATCCAGCCATCTCATCCTCTGTCGTCCCCTTCTTCTCCTGCCCCCAATCCCTCCCAGCATCAGAGTCTTTTCCACTGAGTCAACTCTTCGCATGAGGTGGCCAAAGTACTGGAATTTCAGCTTTAGCATCATTCCTTCCAAAGAAATCCCAGGGCTGATCTCCTTCAGAATGGACTGGTTGGATCTCCTTGCAGTCCAAGGGACTCTCAAGAGTCTTCTCCAACACCACAGTTCAAAAGCATCAATTCTTTGCCACTCAGCCTTCTTCACAGTCCAACTCTCACATCCATACATGACCACAGGAAAAACCATAGCCTTGACTAGACGGACCTTAGTTGGCAAAGTAATGACTCTGTAGGACTGTACCATTGTTTACTATCATTTCACCTATGAGGAAATAGAGACAGGAGAGACAGAGTAACTGACACAGGATCACAGAATTGGCGAGCAGTGGAGTTGGGGTCCACAGATCTCTCTTGGCCCTGAGGTCATAATCCTATCATCGTCTCACTCAACCTCCCTGTGCTCCTTGGCATACCTGATTCCATTCCATTGCCTCCTATTTAAACCTCTGGATCCCTTATTTCATGGTGAACAGATTTTTTGAAACTGATAAATTATCTTTTCCTTTGATCTTGTTTACTTCTCCAGTGAAGCTCACTTGCTTTCAGGAATCCATACCACAATGTTTGCTTTATGTCTACTTCTGGGTCATGGTTGTATTGTACTGCTTAAATTGTATCTTTGGAATATCATTCCTCTGCCTAGGGCATCTATTTTTTTTTTTTTTTTAGGGGATCATATCTTGCCTCTTTCATCTTCCCATTTTCACAGTTTCTGCTCAACCTTCCCCTGACATTAGCCTTTAGCATTTGTTTTGATGACCCTTAAACCCCTTTAGTCTCAGAATTGTACACAGTTCTCAGCAGTGATGATGTTATCCACTACATCACATTTGGCAACTCATTATCATTGCAGAGAGAGTGAAGCAGATCTTAGTGATAAAGAATATTGACTTTGAAGTTAGATAGACCTAAATTACAAAATGTGGCTTTCTTAGCTACATGGCTTTGGGAAAATGTCCTCCATAAACCTTATTTATCACCTGTAAGATTTACTTACATAATACAGTTGCTATTAGAACTAAGTGAGAAATCATCTACTATAAGTATAGCATAAAGCTTGGAATGTTGTGTAAATCCTTAGTAAATGTTGGCACTAGCAATGTGTGTACATTCTTCCCTCCCAAGAGTTATTCAACCTTTAAGATCTATTTTTATTCTTTTTACGACTGTTTCTATGCCTCACTCTTCTCTCCTTACTATAAATAAACAGCTGTATTTTAAATCCATGGTTATTGTTTCAGTTTATTAATTCTTCTAAATTCAAGAACCTGTTTCTTTGCTCTAAGGCATCTTCATAGGTGCTGATAATAAGTACCATTGAATCCTCTGTACTCTTCCAAATCTAGAAATTCCTCAAACTTATTGCCTTCTTTCTTTGAGCCTATGTTTTCATTTTCATATATCTTTGGAAAAGTCATTTCTTCTACATGAATCTCTATGTATTCATGCAATTTAACTTCATCAGGTCCACTGGTGTTCAGAAATACTTAATTCATTTAATTGACTCAAAATAACATAAATCTGATATGATTTATTCAAATTTTCTATTTTTCTCAAATCAGAAACATTGCTTTAGTGAGACTGTTAAGACAAGTGGATGAAAATACCATTTATCTCTTTGAGGGTCTTATTCAAAGCACATCTCTTTCATTCTAATTTTTACCTGGTTGCTAAGATATTAAGTCTGATCCTCCTAGACTCTGTGGGGTCATTTTTCCTATTATACATTTCTGAAAATGAAGAAAACAATTGTAATACTTTTCTAAACAACTGCATATTTCTTATTTTTGACTGAAAGTGCACACACTATAGCAGGAATATCATGTGTATCTGTATTGTTAATATATTAGGTTCTGGTGATCTTGGGTCTTGCCAAGGATATATAAAGAAAGCTATTCTTTGCAGTCATTGTTGCACAGTTTTCTATGGTTCTTTATATGATGGTGTCTTTTAACAGTAGATAGTAAGGGAATTTAGAACTCCTTCCCCTCTGTCTCTGTTTTACTCTTTGATTAGCATTTATGATATAATTACTACTATAGTCCCTGTAATTGTATTGACCACTGTAAGATATAAACATCCAATCTTTAATTTAAAATTATCTTATAACTGACATATGCCATTCTGGTTTTTCAGTATAAGTCATTCATATGTTTCCTCCCTGGATTTGAAATAATGAATCTCTCTACTCAATATCAACCCCAATTCATCCTTCTCTTTAGCAGAGAGGAAGTCTAAGCTAGATCTCTAAGCCACATGATATAGCTCAGTCATTTCACAATGTTAGGCCAAGTTGCACTTCTTTCCTATTGGTATTTACAAGTAGACTTTTTTGTAATTTCAGAATGAGTGATGAACTTAGTCAATTTATAAAGTTTAAGAATAAAATAGAAGAGCAACAGTTCAGCAACATGATTCTGGTGTCATGTTTAAGCATTATTTTTTTCATCTTTAAATTTTGTTAAAAATCAGATTGAAGGAAGACAGAATGCATCTTGACTGGTCTCAGGAGATACACAAGTCAGAGAATGGGATGGTCTTACAAGGTCACCTCTGGGAAACCCCAGCCTATAAAGGATGTTACTTTTTATTTATGGAACTGGTGAGCTGCTTGTAAAAGACTGGCTGGAAAAAAAAATGCTTTTTTAGAGAAAATGCTGTCTTCTTTGACTGAAAAGAAAGCAGATTTAGCTTACCCTCATTTTGCCCTGGGACTGCCGCATCTGCGGCTGAGACTTCCCTGAGTCTCAGTTGAAAGGCTAAGGCAGATGGAAGCTCTAACCTTTATAAAGGATATATAACATAAAAACAGTTGGGAATTTAATCAATTAAAAGATAAAGCCATTTACTCAGTGGTCTTTTTCCCTAAACAGGATCATCTTTTGCCTACAGGCATGAAAAGTCTACTTTACTGTTCTTGTGGTTATTTTTAGGTCAAATATAAAAACAGAGAGAGAAGTCATTGCCCAATATGTCAGTGGACACTTACCTTCAATTAGTATTTATAATTAAGTGGATTTTCAGGAAGGAAAAAGGTCCTCTTATAAGATGGCTTTATTTTAAAGTCTGAATACACATTCTTAGCAATTTTGGTATGCAACAAATGTTTCTCTAATGAAACTGAATGTTTTGCAAACTCTTTACCTTCTTAACTCTTTGAAAGATTAAAGATTATATCTGTTTTTCAAGAAACAATTTCAGCTCCCTGTGTAAGAAGCTTTATTGAGGAAAAAAAACTTGAATTTTTAAGAATTTTATTGAAGTATAATTGATTTAAAATGTGCTAGTTTCAGGTGTACAGCAAAGTGATTTAGCTGTACATACATATATATTCATTCTTTTCTAGTTCTTTTCTCATATAGGTTATCACAGAAAATCAAGTAGAATTCTCTATGCTATGTATTAGGTCCTTGTTGGTTATCTTATATATAGTAGTGAGAAAAAATCTTAATAAATATTAACAGTATAAAATTTATACTCAAGAGGGAAGGTAACTTTCCAGGTGGCTCAGTGGGTAAAGAAACTGAAATGCAGAAGACACAGGAGATGTGGATTTGATCCCTGGTCGAGAAGATCCCCTGGAGGAGGGCATGGTAATCCATTTCAGTATTCTTACCTGGAGAATATTATGGACAGAGGAGCCTGGCGAACTTCCATAGGGTCGCAAAGAGTTGGACATGACTGAAGCACCTGAGCATGCACACGGGCTATAGTTATGACTGATTTGTGTTGTACAGTGGAAAACAGCACAACAGTGTAAAGCAATTTTGTTCCAATTAAAAAATTTAAAAGAAGAAAATCTACAATGTTTTTCTGTGTCTAGGAAACACATTAATCAGAGTACACTCATCCACCTCAAGCGTTTTAAGTGTGTATTTTGAATTCCCAGCCTCAGCAGGACTTAATAAAACTGACAGGATGTTGGCATTTATGTTACTGTTGTTGCTCAGTCGCTAAGCTGTGTCTGTCTGTGACCCCGTGGACTGCAGCACGCCAGACATTCCTGTTCCTCACTATCTCCATCTCCCGGAGTTCACCCAAGTTCATATCCACTGTATCACTGATGCCATCCAACCATCTCATCTTCTGCTGCCCTCTTCTCCTTTGCCTTCAGCCTTCCCCAGCATCAGGATACAGGCATATCTGTAAGTATATAAATAACAATTAGAGTAATGGGGCTGAAAACAGGTAGTCAAAAGGAATAAGCAGCAAGTTGAGTGACTATCTGGATCTGGAAGTACTCTTGAGAATTTGGTCTATTGTAGGTGAAAATACTATATTGTAAACAACATTAAGGAGGGAGCTTACCAGCATCATGCAGTTTGCAGGATCTTATTTCCCTGACCAGGGAGTGAACCTGAGCCCACACAGTAAAAGCACCAAGTCTTAACCATTGGACCACCAGGAAATTCCCAAGACCTCACCTCTTGATCTATCACTCAACATTCAATTCTGAGCACAGTGTCTGGAACAAACTGTCATGCAGTAAATATTTGTTGAATGGATAAATGAGTGAGTGACTTGGAGTGAAGCCATCTTATTTTGATTTGATGACTTTCTCTCATCTCTAGAATAAGCATAAGACTGCCAGGAATAAGAGCTCCACTTAAAGTATCACAGTATTAGAGGAACTGCTCTGGACATTCCATCCCTGAGGATTCAAATCTCAAGTGCTAATTTGTCTATGCTCTTTTCCTGTCACTTACTAAAATAATTTTTAATCCATGTTTTAATCCTGAGATTTTTGAAAAGTCTTTCCTGAAATCTAATCTATAACAAATTTCTTTTGGTTTTACATCAGAAATATGCCTTAAATATGTTTTTTTTTCACCAGTCTCATTCCTGGTGTATAATATGTGATCGATAAGTGCCTTTTGAACCAAGGAATAAATGGATTAGAGAAACAGAGTGATCCTAATTCAGGTATTCACTGAAGGGTTTGAAGAGAGGTATCTGTTGAAGAATACATTTTCTTACTTTATAGGGTTTTCCCTTGTATGCTTAAAATCAGGATGGAAGGGGATATTTTCTCAGCTGTTATCATGATTTCTGTCTTCTCCAGCTCCCATAAATGATTGGTATCCCTGTTTGGATGTCTTATTGTGACTGCAAACACAACACTTTTAAAGGAGTTTATCATTCCTCCCCCTTAAATGCTTCTCACTTCTGACTCCCCTTTTAGTTAATAATATGATTGCTAGGGGGAAAGATGAGGGGGGAGGGATAGTTGGGGTGACATGTACATTCTGATATATTTAAAATAGATAACCAAGAAAGGACTTACTGCATAGGACCAGGAACTCTGTTTAATGTCATTTGGCAGTCTGGATGGGAGGAGAGTTTGGAGGAGATAGGATACATGTATATGTATGACCGAGTCCCTTTGCTGTCACCTGAAACCATCATAACATTGTTAATTGCTTATATTCTAACATATAATAATTGAAAAATAATAATTTCATCACTTTTCAGACCCTACACCCCACAACTGGGAGCCAAATTTAACCACTGTTCCTAGTGAAATCAATGGTCAAATTCTTTAACATATTTTTCACATCTATCCTTTCCTTTTTCTTTTGACTACTGGCACCCACATTTAGGTACTAATATTTCAAGCTCACACAATTAAAACAGATCCATAATTGAACTCTATGCCTCCCAGGGTTGCACAAGTTTACCCAGGCTGTAACTATGGGACACCTTCAGTAACCCCAAGTCCTTTTATATTTGTATGTCTTTGGTATTTAAGGCTATCTAGAATCTGATTTAGCAACTTTCTCCCTGTGTCTCTAATTGTTGACCCAAAAGGACTTTCTGCTTCATTCAGACCTGACCATGAACTCACTTGATATCAGACACAGGACCCATACTCTTTCAAAATAATACTCCATCCTCATACTGCCACACAATTAAACAGCTAGTTTGACTATTTGTAACTGCATTATGGAAAACAAATGTAAATACTCTAACAGCAAGTGCAGCTACAATTTATTATAATACAATATGAGCAAGAAAAAAATAATAAGGGAAATGACTAATACTTGAACAATTCACTGCATACACAAAGAACATGATAATTGGCTCTGAGACTGGGGAGAAAGATCATAAAAATCTTTTATAGCATTCCTAATTGTGCCTAAATTGAAAACTAAGAGTTTATGGCTTAAAAAGGGAGCATAATTCAACAGTCCTGTCTTTTGTGGATAATGGGCTAGGGAGGGAGTCAAACTCTGAATACATCAGCTTTTTGGTGTGTGATAAAGGGTATCATCAATGTATTTACAAAATTGCAACCTATTTCTGATATTTATAAAGGCAAAATATCATATTCATCTTTTATTTACAAAGAAAATTCAGTAAAACTTCTAAAATACATCTGTAAGAAAGATTTGAGTGTGTATTTTCTGATGTTAGGAGTAAGTTATTTGGAATTCATCATAGTTCTTTCCTGACACAAGCAGAACTACTTCAGAGAAACAATGATTTTGGAGGAAAGTCTGATTCTGCAATGATTATGGATCAAAGTCACAAATAAATATATATCTACATGGATTTAAGATGGACTCAAAAATTGTCACTTAAATAAAATGTGAGTAACTAAGTGATAAAAATATGCTAGGTTTTACAAACTAAAAAAAAAAAAACACAACATGTTATTATAAAAGCTTTACCATCCAATGTGTTTAAAACTTAAACAATAGCATCAACAGAAAAAAATGGAATATTTAACAACCACATAGGAACTTAACAAGCATATTTTGAGTTTTAAAATATGCATTTTAGTCTGACTTATTTAAAAGTTAATGTTTTGAGCTATAACATTTGATGAGTTAAAAATGTAAATCAATCAACTGAAAAGAAGAATCAATAAAAGACTAATCTAATTCAGTCTCCTATTTTAGCACTTACCTTTGTGGAATTAAATATCTAAAATGAAGATGCTCTTTATCATTTTCCAGTCAATAAACTATTTTCTCTATATTTTATAAATGTAAGTTAATTTTGGATGTTGGACCAGAAGCTTGAGGAATTCCAATATGCTAGACTAGGTGAACTGCAACCTTGAAAACTTGGCATGTCCATTTGAGACAGAGAGAAGTTGAGAGCAAACTTGTTGGCAAGTTTGGGGATGAAGTACAGTCAGACCAGTGTAGTTTCTGAAAAGAGACAGCTACAGGTTGTTGGTAGCCTTGACAGAGGATTGGTGGTAGAACCATCTAACAAGAGGAAGAGTCATTGAGGGGTGAGCATCACATTAAGAAGCCTGAAAGCAAAAAACATTGAAAAATGGATTAAGACAATCTTGTGTCTTAAATTAAAAAAAAAAATTGATAGCAGAGATAACCCCATCTGTTTCCTGTGGTGTCCAACAGAACCATAGTACAAAGATCTTTAAACAGTCTTTGAATGTTACCTCTAACAGCAAAGACAGAATGAGTCTACATTTCATATACACATATGTATGTATGCACTATCAGTCAGTTCAGTCGCTCAGTCATATCCGACTCTTTTTGACCTCATTTATGATTTATAAGAATTTATTAATTTATTAGTATCTAATGGCATACTATATGCTTATATGCATAGTATATCATGAGAAATGCTGGGCTGGAAGAAACATAAGCTGGAATCAAGATTGCTGGGAGAAATATCAATAACCTCAGATATACAGATGACACCACCCTTATGGCAGAAAGTGAAGAGGAACTCAAAAGCCTCTTGATGAAAGTGAAAGAGGAGAGTGAAAAAGTTGGCTTAAAGATCAACATTCAGAAAACGAAGATCATGGCATCTGGCCCCATCACTTCATGGGAAATAGATGGGGAAAACGGTGGAAACAGTGTCAGACTTTATTTTGGGGGGCTCCAAAATCACTGCAGATGGTGATTGCAGCCATGAAATTAAAAGATGCTTACTCCTTGGAAGAAAAGTTATGACCAACCTAGATAGCATATTCAAAAGCAGAGACATTAGTTTACCGACTAAGGTCCGTCTAGTCAAGGCTATGGTTTTTCTTGTGGTCATGTATGGATGTGAGAGTTGGACTGTGAAGAAGGCTGAGCACTGAAGAATTGATGCTTTTGAACTGTGGTGTTGGAGAAGACTCTTGAGAGTCCCTTGGACTGCAAGGAGATCCAACCAGTCCATTCTGAAAGAGATCAGCCCTGGGATTTCTTTGGAAGGAATGATGCTAAAGCTGAAGCTCCAGTACTTTGGCCACCTCATGCGAAGAGTTGACTCATTAGAAAAGACTCCGATGCTGGGAGGGATTGGGGGCAGGAGGAGAAGGGGACGACCCAGGATGAGATGAATGGATGGCATCACTGACTCAATGGACATGAGTCTGAGTGAACTCTGGGAGTTGGTGATGGACAAGGGGGCCTGGCATGCTGGGATTCATGGGGTCGCAAAGAGTCGGACACAACTGAGCTACTGAACTGAACTGAATGGCATACATACATTAAAAGGGGTTCATAATTAAAATTTGTTCCTGTTGCTGTTTAATCACTAAATCATGTCTGACTCTTTTATGATCCCACAGACTGTAGTCCACCAGGGTCATCTGTCTGTGGGATTTCCATTGACAGGCAAGAATACTGGAGTGGGTTGCCAGTTCCTTTTCCAGAGGAACTCCCTGACTCAGGGATCAAACTTGCATCTCCCTCATTGGCAGATCGTTTCTTTACCACTGAGCCACTAGGGAAACCCCTCATATTAATGATTAAAATAGGAAGAGTAAATTCACATTTTAGATAGTCTTCTTATTTATTTATTTATTTTTAACGCCCAAATCATTTTGTATCGGGCATAGCTGATTAACAATGTTGTGATAGTTTCAGGTGAACAGTGAAGTGACTCAGCCATAAACATACATGTATTCATTGTCTCCCCAACTCCCCTCCATTATTTGATTATTTTTGCAAACTTCTAGTCATTGTTTCTCCTTTGAAGTGTAGCTGATGAAGAGCTTGTGTTAGTAGTTGTCATTTTCCTAGTTTTTAATGATTCTTTATGAATATTAGTCTTAATCTTTGGTTTACTTGCATTGGCTACTTGTAGCTTACTTATGTTTTCTGTAAGGGTTAGTTTACATTTTAATAAATATCTATAAAGTTGCTCCATTTTTTTAGTCACCTGGGAAATAAAAACTAAAACTGCAGTGAGATACCTCTATACATTTTCCAACGTGGCTGAAATTAAAAGTATTGATACCAATTATTGGCAAGAATGTATGTACACTATGACTTGTGTAACTTTCTATAGTTTTAAAAACTTCTAAAATAAATGTATTAAATAAAAAAATCTATTTTAAATAAGACTGTATTTTTTTTTCCATTGTCCCTTCAATCTCTCTAAATTAAAAGAAGAAAATGGAAATTTTTACATAAGCAGATAATGAACAATATTTTGGTGACATGATATTTAACACTTCAGACTTAAAACTGTCTTCTCTTACCCTAAATTATCATTGTACTTCGTGTGTGTGTGTGTGTGTGTTTGTGTGTACATAAACTGATTGCTTACATGTGGATCCAGCAAAAGTGACCATGTCTAATATCAAATATTAGTTGTTTCACTTTTCTTATATTTTAATTTAAACAGAAATAACATGGAAAGTCTAATAATTTTATACCTAAATCCACTAGATCACCCACTGAGTGTCTCCTCACTTTGTAGACTACTACTATAATTACCCCTGAGGAACACTTGAATGGGGCTTCCCTGGTGGTCCATTGATTAGTAATCCACCTTGCAATTCAGGGGACTCCAGTCAGATACCTATACCTGGTCAAGGAAGATCCCACATGTTGCAGAGCAACTAAACCTGTGTGCCACAACTACCAAGCCTATGCTCTAGAGTCCGTGAGCTGCAACTACTGAGACCCACCTGTCCTAGAGTCCCCACTCTGTAACAAGAGAAGCCATCTCAAGGAGAAGCCTGTGCAACACAGTTACAGAGTAGTCTCCAAAACCAGAGAATGCCTGAGTGCAGGAACAAAGATCCAATTCAGCCAAAAGTAAACTAAAATAAATCAAGTTTAAAAAAAAAAAATTAAAAAACCACTTGAATGAAGTCTCACGTTCTTAAAGCTAGTCAGTGATTTCTAAAGATTATAGAATAGAGATTTAATGAAGGAGATTCTTGAGTCTAACTTTGCTGGAGAGATTTGAACAGTGAGAACAGATAAGGAAGTGGTTTGAGAGGGTAGGGATCAGTTCAATTGAGTTCGTTGCTCAGTTGTGTTTGACTCTTTGCGACTCCATGGACTGCAGCATGCTAGGCCTCCTTGTCCATCACCAACTCCGGGAGTTTACTCAAACTCATGTGCCTTGAGTCAGTGATACCATTCAACTTTCTCATCCTCTGTTGTCCCATTCTCCTCCTGCCTTCAATCTTTCCCATAATCAGGATCTTTTCCAGTGAGTCAGTTCTTCGCATCAGGTGGCCAAAGTATTGGAGTTTCAGCTTTAGGCTCAGTCCTTCCAATGAATCTTCAGGCTGATTTCCTTTAGGCTGGACTAGTTGGATCTCCTTGCAGATTCTCAAGAGTATCTCTCAAGGGACTCTCAAGAGTCTTCTCCTACATCACAGTTCAAAAGCATCAGTTCTCAGCTTTCTTCAGAGTCAGTCCAACTCTCACATTCATACATGACTACTGGAAAAAAACAAAGTTTGACTAGATGGATCTTTGTTGGCAAAGTAGTATCTCTGCTTTTAAATATACTGTCTAGGATAGTCATAGCTATTCCTCCAAGGAGCAAGCATCTTTTAATTTCATGTCTGCAGTCACCATTTGCAGTGATTTTTGGAGCCCAGAAAAATAAAGTCTGTCACTATTTCCATTGTTTTCCCATCTATTTGCCATGAAGTGTTGGGACTGGATGCCATGATATTAGTTTTTTGAATGTTGAGTTTTAAGCCAGCTTTTTCACTCTTCTCTTTCACTTTCATCAAAAGTCTTTTTAGTTCCTCTTCACTTTCTGCCATTAAGGTGGTATCATCTGCATATCTGAGGTTACTGATATTTCTCTTGGCAATCTTGATTCCAGCTTGTGCTTCATCTAGCCTGGCATATCACATGATGTACTCTGCATATAAGTTTAATAAGCAGGGTGAAAATATACAGCCATGACATACTCCTTTCCCAATTTGGAAATAATCTGTTGCTCCATGTCTGGTTCTAACTGTTTCTTGACATGCATACATATTTATCAGAAGGCAGGTTGGGTGGTCTGGTATTTCCAACTCTTTAAGAATTTTCCACAGTTTGTTGTGATCCACACAGTTAAATCCCTCTCTACCAGGAGATCCAACCAGTCCATCATAAAGGAGATCAGTCCTGGGTGTTCATTGGAAGGACTGATCCTGAAGTTGAAACTCCAATACTTTGGCCACCTGGTGTGAATTGCTGACTCATTTGAAAAGACCTTGATGCTGGGAAAGATTGAGGGCAGGAAGAGAAGGGGATGATAGAGGATGAGATGGGTGGATGGCATCACCGACTCAATGGACATGGCTTGGGTAGACTCTGGGAGTTCATGATGGACAGGGAGGCCTGGCATGTTGTGGTTAATGGAGTCATAAAGAGTCGGACATGACTGAGTGACTGAACTGAACTGACACAGTCAAAGACTTCGGTGTAGTCAATAAAGCAGAAGCAGATGTTTTCTGGAACTCTCTTGCTTTTTCTATGATTCAATGGATGTTGCCAATTATATCTCTGATTCTTCTGCCTTTTCTAAATCCAACTTGAACATCTGGAAGTTCTTGATTCACATACTGTTGAAGCCTTGCTTGATGAATTTTGAGCATTGCTTTGCTAGTGTCTGAGATGAGTGCAATTGTGCGGTAGTTTGAACATTCTTTGGCATTGCCTTTCTTTGAGACTGGATTGAAAACTGACCTTTTCCAGTCCTGTGGCCACTGCTGAGTTTTCCAAATTTGCTGGCATATTGAGTGCAGCACTTTAACAGCATCACTTTTTAAGATTAGAAATAGCTCAGCTGGAATTTCATCACCTCCACTAGCTTTGTTCATAGTGATGCTTCCTAAAGTCCACTTGACTTTGGACTCCAGGATGTATGGCTCTAGGTGATTGATTACACCATCATGTTTATCTGGGTCATTAAGATCTTTTTTACATAGTTCTTCTGTATATTGTCACCTCTTCTTAATATCTTCTGTGTGTTAGGTCCATACCATTTCTGTTCTTTGTTGTGACCATATTTGCATGAAATATTCCCTTGGAATCTCTAATTTTCTTGATGAAATCTCCACTCTTTCCTATTATATTGTGTTCCTCTATTTTTTTGCATTGATCACTGAGAAAGGCTTTCTTATCTGTCCTTGCTGTTCCTTGGAACTCTGCATTCAGATGGATATATCTTTCCTTTTCTCCTTTGCCTTTAGCTTCTCTTCTTTCTCAGGTACTTGTAAGGCCTCCTCAGACAAACATTTTGCCTTTTTGCATTTTTTTTCCTTGGGGATCATCTTGATCATTGCCTCCTCTATAACGTCATGAACCTCTGTTCATAGTTCTTCAGCAGTCTATCAGATTTAGTCCCTTGAATCTATTTCTACTTCTACTATATAATTGTAAAGGATTTGATTTAGATCATACCTGGATGGTTTAGTGGTTTTCCCTACTTTTTCAATTAAAGTATGAGTTTGGCAATAAGGAGTTCATGGTTGGAGTCACAGTCAGCCTGTGGTCTTTTTTGCTGACTGCATAGAACTCCATCTTCAGCTGCAAAGAAAATAATCAATTTGAGTTCAATTTTAACTATCTGGTGATGTTCATGTGTAAAGTTGTCTCTTGTATTGTTGGAAAAGGGTGTTTCCTATGACTAGTGCATTCTCTTGGCAAAATTCTATTAGCCTTTGCCCTGCTTCATTCTGTACTCCAAAGCCAAATTTGCCTGCTACTTCAGGTATCTCCTGAATTCCTACTTTTGCATTCCTGTCCCCTATGATGAAAAGGACATCTTTTTTGGGTGTTAGTTCTAGAAGGTCTTCTAGGTCATCATAGAACCATTCAACTTCAGCTTCTTTGGCATGAGTGGTTGGGACATAGACTAGGATTATTGTGATATTGAATGGTTTGCCTTGGAGATGAACAGAGACCATTCTGTTGTTTTTGAGATTGCACCCACATACTGCATCTCAGACTCTTTTGTTTACTATGTGGGCTACTCTGCTTTTCTAAGGGATTTTTGTTACCCACAGTAGTAGATATAACAGGCCATCTAACTTAAATTTATCCATTCTAGTCCATTTTAGTTCACTGATTCCTAAAAAGTCGATGTTTACTCTTTTTATCTCCTGGTTGACCACTTCCAATTTACCTTGATTCATGGACCTAACATTCCAGGTTCCTGTGCAATATACAAAAGAATAAAATCGGACCCTTTTCTTACAGCCTGAAGAAAAATCAACTAAAAATGTATTAAAGACTTAAAACTCCTAGGAAAAAAACTTAAAACATAGGGAAAACTCTATAACAATGGCTTTGACAATGATTTTTTGGCTATGACACTAAAAGCATAGGCAACAGAAGCAAAAATGACAAATGAAACTACATTAACCTTGAAAAGATTTTGTATGGTAAAGCAAAAAGTTAACAGAATGAACCAACAGTCTACAAAAAGGGAGGAAATATTTCCAAACTATATATTATGATGAGTTAATATCCAAAATATATAAGAAACTCCTATAACTCAATAAAATATAGTATAAAAAAGAACTTAAATAGATATTTATCCAAAGAAGACATACAAATGGTCAACAAGTGTATGAAAAGATACTTAGCACCACAAAGTAATCAGGGAAATGTAAATCAATACCAAAGTAAGATATTAGCCTGCACCTGTTAAGATAACCATCATTTAAAAAAATGATAAAAAGTATTGATAAAGATGTGGAGAAATATGAATGCTTGTAAACTGTTGATGGAAGTGTATAGTGGTGCAGCTGTTATGAAAAACAATGTGGAGATTCCTCAAAGAATTAAAAATATAAATACCATATTAACCAGCAAACCCACTTCCTAGTATAGATCCAAAAGAATTGAAATCAAGATCCCAAATAGATATTTAAACTCCCATGTTTATTGCAGCATCATTCACGATAGGCCTGATGTGAAACAACATAAAGGTCTACTAATGCATGAATGGATACAGAATATATGGTTTATACACACAATGGGCTATTGTTTAGTCGCTCAGCTGTGTCTAACTCTTTTGGGACACCAAGGACTGTAGCCTGCCAGGCTCCTCTATCCATGGGATTTCCTAGGCAAGAATACTGGAGTGCTTTGCCATTTCTTTCTCCAGGGGACTCTTCCTGACCCAGGTATCCAATCTGTGTCTCCTGCATTTCCTGTATTGGCAGGTGGAGTCTTTTCCACTGAGCCATTGAGAAAACCCCTCAGTAAGTTATTGTGCATGTTAAGTCACTTAAGTCGTGTCTGACTCTGTGCAATTCTACGGACTGCATTTTGCCAGTCCATAGTCTACCAGTCATGTCCAGTTGTTTGTGACCCCATAGACTGGGGTTAACCAGGCTCTTCTGTCCATGGCATTCTCCACAAAAATACTGGAGTGGGTTGTCATTTCCTTCTCCAGGGAATCTTCCCTACCCAGGGATCAAACCTGCATCTCTTATGTCTAACCAACATTGACAGGCGGATTCTTTACCACCACCACCATCTGGGAACCCCACAATGGTCTATTATTCAGCCTTAAAAAAGAAGGAAACCCTACAACATGTGACAACATGGATGCATCTTGAGAACATTACACGAAGCAGAGTAAGTCAAAAGGACAACTATTTTATAACTTCAGTTTTATGTATATCTATATAAAACAGTCAAACTCAGAGAAGCTGAAACTAGAAGGTTGGATGCCAACGGCTGGAGAGAGAGGAAACTGCGAGTTGC
Organism: Aepyceros melampus; assembly: GCA_006408695.1. Lineage (NCBI taxonomy): Eukaryota > Metazoa > Chordata > Mammalia > Artiodactyla > Bovidae > Aepyceros > Aepyceros melampus. The sequence goes on from SJXQ01006519.1 coordinate 18,713, forward strand.
TGATCAATATGTGTGAATTTTCAGTTATGCAAGATGAATAAATTCTATAGATCTGCTGGAGAATATAGTGCCTAGGTTCGCAATTCTGTATGGTATACTTAAAAATTTGTTGAGGATGGATCTCATGTTAAATCTTCTTACTACAGTAAAAAAAAACATTAGAATTTAGGATTAGTCTTATTTCTTACATTTCCTCTCACTCACAGGGTTTCAGCCTCTTTCTGCTTTTACCAAGCCTTTTACCAGCCCAGGCTCTTGAGAAAAAATATTCTTTCTCATTACTGTGAATCTGGATTTCTTCTCTTCCTGACCTCCTTCCACCTTCTCCACCTTCCCTTCCCCATTTTCTCCTGGATATTTCTATCATAATAGAAGTGACATTCTCCTAATGTCACTTCTTCAGGGATGCCTTCTCAGATTGCTGCAGTATTCCCTCTCATGACACATTGTATGCACCCTTTGCAAGGCATTTTTAGTTAAAAATATTTTATGAATTTTTAATGTCTTCTTACCAAATAAAAAAATTATTTGAAGGCACTTCAGTGCCTCTTTACTTATTATTATGGCAACTCTGGTGTCTAGGCAAGAGTCTGTCAGATATAGATTGTTCAATGAATAGTTGAATAAATTCATAAATAAATGAGTAAAAGACAGCCTGAGACTGAGTCACCTTAGACTTTCCATTAGGTAATTTGTTCTAATCTGCATCAACCACAGGCCAGCTATTGACCTTGAGCAAGTGATTTGAATGATTCAGGTTCTCATTTTCATCCCTTATTAAAAGAAGGGATTAATCTAAATCAGTTGTGTTTGTTTCTATAACTTTGAGTTAATTTTTTTTATCTTGATATCTGTCAGTGTCTTTCACAAAAGTTTCACTATAGTTCATAATTAGTTTTTCTCTTAAAAAGTCATATTATTAAATTTTATAACTGATTATAGATCATATTTAATTTGCTACATATGACTCTGGATTAAATTGAATAGCCCATTTTTTAGTTTTGACTTCATTTAGAATATTTTGGAAAACTGAAGGAAAATTTTAATAATGACTGGAGCCTTATGACTATCACTAAAGGAATACTGTATCCAAGTCTTATTGTAGCAGTTAGATAAATTACGTATTTTAAAAAACATGTTATTTTGCTTTTTACTTTTATGCTTTTAAATTAATTTTCTAACTAACAATGGGAGATAATAAATAATTCTATTAAACCATTTGATCAGTTATGCAAGATGAATTAAAAAATGCAAAAAAAAAAACCTTAGAAATGATAAGGCCATAGTGTGAATAATGATTAAGCCTCAAATTAAAATTACAATCCTCCCTGAATGGACTAGCCTCTGGTTTTTAATATCATTAGTAAAATAGTCTTGTTTTTTACTGAATATTGTGCTCAGTTCTCTTTGCTGCATTCTAGCAGAGAGTTATTCTTTGCAGATTCTCACTCACCCAGGTCTGAACATACCAGGCAAAAAGATTAGTGTCTCCCAGCAATTAAAGACCTGAGATACTGGCATTTTTTACTTTGATTACATTAGAAGGGATTAGCATAGATTTAAATGAGAATTTTGATAAAACAATAGAATATTAAATGTGGAAACTAAAACTGAAGGTAAAAATGAAGACTTTTATAAAAAGGGGAAAACATTAGAAACTTACTATCACATAGATGATACATGCAGAATATTTAAGTTGTTCAAAAAGTATTTGGATAGATTCATAGGTGAGAAAAGTGTTTTTTTTCGAGGAGAGACACATATCCTGACACTTGTGATTCTTTGGGAGAAATCATTTAACCATTGTGACAGGCTCTGTAAAAAAAGGGTAATTATAATATACATACTGTTTTTAAAAGCACAGTTGTTTTAAAGATAAAATCTGATAATACTTGGAGAAATGCTAGCATGGACTCTGGACAAGAGATATTTTAAAAATCTTGATCTATATAATGTGAAAAACCAGAGGAATGGACTAGGGAAATGGTTGCAGAAATGGAGAGAGGTAACATCTAGGAAACTATTTGGGGGATGATAAATAATTCTATTAAATCATTTGGGGGTTACAATAGATAACACTTTCTGGAATTATTTGGGAGTTAGATATTATAAATAGGCTGGTGTTTAATCAAGAGTGTATCCCAAGGAAGCATTCTTGATCCTTGGGAATAATGTCAAGAATTTTAGAACTTCAAAGTTCATTATATCCCATGGATCCCCTTTTATCTTCTGTCACAGGGAAATTGTTAGATTAAAAAGGGAGAATATTATGGAAATTCTTTAAAAAACTAGGAATAAATCTACCATATGACCCAATAAGTGCACTACTGGTCATATACCCTGAGTAAACCATCATTGAAAAAGATGCCTGTACAACAATGTTCTTTGTGGCAGTATTTACAATAGCTAGGACATGGAAGCAACCTAGATGTCCATCGACAGATGAATGGATAAAAAAGTTGTGGCATGTATATACAGTGGGATATTACTCAGCCATAAAAAGGAATGCATTTGAGTCAGTTCTAATGAGGTGGCTGAACCTAGAGCTTATTATACAGAGTGAAGTAAATCAGAAAGAGAAAAACAAATATCATATATTAATGCATATATATATGTGGAATTTAGAAAAATGGTACTGATGAACCTATTTGCAGGGCAGCAATGGAGACGCAGACATAGAGAACAGACAGTAGGGAAAGGAGAGGATGGGACAAAAGAGAGTAGCATTGAAACATACATATTACCATATATAAAATAGATAACCAGTAAGAATTTGCTCTATGATGCAGGAGTTTAAGTCCGATTCTCTGTGACAACCTAGAGGGTGGGATGGGGCTGGGAGGTGGGAGAGAGTTTCAAGAGGGAGAGGACATTTGTATGCCTATGGCTGATTCATGTTGATGTATGGCAAAAACCAACACAATATTGTACAGCAATTATCCTTCAATTAAAAATAAATAAATTGAAGAACAAAGGAACAGTTTAATGAACTTATTGTGCAGAAAGACTCAAGAGAGTTGACATGGGACCATTGCTTATTTAATACAACTTCCAACTTCTTTGTGGGAAGAGTCCAGGATACCTCTTTGACTTTATGAAATTTGGATTGCAGATTTCCTGGTTTTCAAGATGAGCTTTTGTGGCTTCTTCAGGCTCTACTTGGTTAATCGTGGGAAAGATTTATGACCTCACGATACCCTTCACATTTCCAGGCAGCATGCAGTTTTGCACACGGCAGATGCTGGACTCTAAGCAACCTCATCACATACCACTCTGGTGCTGTATATGGCCTGAGTATCCAAAGGTGTGTGTGTGAAGACCCAGCAAGCCACAGGAAACAGGAAGAAGAAAAGCTCCAAATCCACATGGCAGCAGAGGGAAAAGCAATGTAATGCTGCCCAAAGCTGAGAAGCAACAGCAGGAAGAATCTATCCTGGCAGGAGAAGCCCAGCATTGCCTTGTAGGCTAGGAAATGAGGCCCCGCATTATAAAGCTCCCTGTGGCTAGCAGCTGCAGCCATTGTTTCTGGAACAGACTGTGAAGCTGACTAGTGTGGAAAGAACTGCTCTCTGGCTGGCTAGTGACACAATAGTCTCCCTGTTTTCACTTCCAGGCATAGGAAACTGTACCTATTAATAGCTGAAGTAGAGAGAAACCCAAGGAGGCAGCTTTTGTTCAATCTGAGTGTTGCCAATCTCCATCTTCTCTCTCTATTTGGATGTTTATATTTAATTCTGAAACTAAAGTTCAAGTTCACTTCTTTTTTTCTCTTTAGAAGGGGCAAAAAAAAAAAAAAAATTAAACACTGGCTGAGAAGAGCCTATCCTTCACTTAATAACAATATTAAGTAACATTAAAAAAAAAATCTTCTAGAGGAATAAATTCATTTCTTTAGCTTTTCCTCTTGACCCCTACGTTATAGTGCATTGTGCTAAATTGCTTCAGTCATGTCTGACTCTGCAACCTCATGGACTGTAGCCCACCAGGCTCTTCTGTCCATGGGATTCTCCAAGCAAGACTATTGGAGTGGGCTGCCATTCCCTTCCCCAGGGGATCTTCCCGACACAGAGATCGAACCTGCATCTTGTGCATTGGCAGGCAGGTTCTTTAGCACTAGCACCACCGGGGAAGCCCTGTCTTATAGTCATGCAGCCAACTTTGGACTCGTAAGTGGTCCCTCCATACTGTTTAATGTGGTACCAGGAAGAAGGCCTGTAGCCAGTCTGCAAACTGTGTGTGCACTGCAAGCAGAACTGACCCATTCCTCCCCGTTCTACCATCACATGCTAATCACCAGACAGCTCTGAATCAGGGAATGCAGATATTCTTTTTTACATTGTCTTCCTTGTCACCTCTACGAATGTCTTTCTCTTGCCCTCTCGCTCACTTTTTAACACCTACATAGGCAAAGCTCCTTCTCTAAGGCCTTTGCACTTGCTCTTCCTTGCTCCTTCTTACAAATAGCTGTAGGATTCACCTTCTCATGCTTGTCAGATGTTTGCTCAGATGTTAGCAAAGTATGAGCATATCTTTCTTGATCAGTTTATTTATTTTTTCCACTTTTATTTCTAGCATTCTATCCCCTATTCCTGCTTCATTTGTCTTTATAGCATCTATTGCCGTAATACATGTTACAGGTTTTTTTCATTTTCTAACGTCTTCTGTACTAGAACATAAACTTCATGAAGGCAAGGCATTTGCTTGTTGTCTTATTTAATGATGCATTTCCAATGTCTAGAACAATGTCTGATACATAGTAGTGCTAATAAAAAAGATCAACTGAACTTACTAAAACCAGGCTATAGTGAAAACTTTTATTGTAACATTTATCATAGTGTTATAACTGCATATATCTCATTTTTAGAGTTTAAAGTGTCACAAGAAACTTTTGTTTTTTGTTTTTTTAGCAGTAGTTCTCAGCACGGTGTCCATAAGAGAAAATGCAGAAAGCACACAGGAAATGATTATTGTTAAGACCCTATGGGACCTTTCTGCCTGCAGTTTAAAATTAGTACCACCAGATGGCAATGTGTTATTAAAAATTACTAAGACATACACTGCTTCTAAATGTGAAAGCTGAAATTTCTTTCCATTAAAAATAGAGAACAGACTAAGGGAACATGGTGGGGGAGAAGAGAGAGAAGGTGAAATAAATGGAGAGAGTATCATGGATGCATAAACAATAAACACTGTGTTGTGATTAGTCGCTCAGTCATGTCCCACTCTTTGTGACCCCATGGACTGTAGTCTACCAGGCTCCTCCGTCCATGGGGATTCTCCAGGCAAGAATACTATGGTGTGTTGCCATGCCCTCTTCCAGGGAATCTTCCCAACCCACAGATCGAACCAAGTTTTCCTGCATTGAAAGTGAATTTTTTATTGTCTGAACCACAAGGGAAGCCCAAAAATACTGGAGTGGGTAGCCTATCCTTTCTCCAGGGAATCTTTTCAACCCAGGAATCCAATGGGGTATCCCGCATTGCAAGCAGATTCTTTCCCAGACTAACATATGTAAACAGATAGCCAATGGGAAAACAAAGACATGAGAGGAATCTGAAGCCCCTGGCATATACACTTATAGCCAACAATAAACACATACAGCATATGGACAAAGAAATGAATATATGATATAGCTATGTGGCAAGAAATGAGAGGGAGCATATGCACCAGTGAAATGGTGTAGTGTTAGTTGAAGGTGAGTTTAGATGAGTTAAAACTGCTTGCTGAAAACTCCAGCATGACTATTAAGATACCATCAAAAAGAAGAACAATTGGTGCATGATGCACAATGGAATCTAAGATAGTTCAGTTCAGTTCAGTCGCTCAGTCGTGTCCGACTCTTTGCGACCCCATGGACTGCAGCATGCCAGGCCTCCCTGTCCATCATCAACTCCTAGAGTTTAATCAGACTCACATCCATTGAGTCGGTGATGCTATCCAACCATCTCATCGACAGTCATCCCCTTCCCCTGCCTTCAACCTTTCCCAGCATAAGGGTCTTTTCCAATGAGTCAGCTCTTTGCATCAGGTGGCCACACCATTGGAGTTTCAGTTTCAGCATCAGTCCTTCCAATGAATACTCAGGACTGATTTCCTTTAGGATGGACTGGTTGGATCTCCTTGTCTTCTCCAATACCACAGTTCTAAAACATCATTTCTTCAGTGCTCAGCTTTCTTTATAGTCCAACTCTCACATCCATACAGGACTACTGGAAAAACCACAGCTTTGATTAGACAGACCGTTGTTGGCAAAGTAATGCCTCTGCTTTTTAATATGCTGTCTAGGTTTGTCATAGCTTTTCTTCCAAGGAGCAAACGTCTTTTAATTTCATGGCTGCAGTCACAATCCTTAGTGATTTTGGAGCCCAAGAAAATAATTGCATTTTTCCTTCATCTATTTGCCATAAAATGATGGGACCAGATGCCACGATCTTAATTTTCTGAATGTTGAATTTTAGGCCAATTTTTTCACTCTCCTCTTTCACTTTCATCAAGAGGCTCTTTAGTTCTTCCTTGCTCTCTTGCCGTAAGGGTGGTGTCATTTGTATATCTGAGGTTATTGATATTTCTCCTGGCAATCTTGATTCAAGTTTGAGTTTTATCCAGCCCAGCATTTCTCATGATGTACTCTGCATATAAGTTAAATAAGCAAGGTGACAATATACAGCCTTGATGTGCTCCTTTACCGACCTGGAACCAGTCTGTGGTTCCATGTCCAGTTCTAACTGTTGCTTCCTGACCTGCATGCAGATTTCTCAGGAGGCATGTAAGGTGGTCTGGAATTCCCATCTCTTGAAGAATTTCCACAGCTTGTTGTGATCCACACAAAGGCTTTGGCATAGTTAATAAATCAGAAGTAGATATTTTTCTGGAACTCTCTTGCTTTTTTGATGATCCAGTGGATGTCATCAATTTGATCTCTGGTTCCTTTGCCTTTTCTAAATCCAGCTTGAACATCTGGAAGTTCATGGTTTATGTATTGTTGAAACCTGGCTTGGAGAATTTTGAGCATTACTTTGCTAGAGTGTGAGATGAGTAGAACTGTGCAGTAGTTTGAGTATTCTTTGTCAACACTCTTCTTTGGGATTGCAATGAAAACTGATCTTTTCCAGTCCTGTGGCCTCTGCTGATTAAATATAATGCTTAATTAAACTAAACTAAGTAGAATAAGAAAGAAGTAAAGAAAAAATGTAACAAACAAAAGACAGTTATAAACATCAGAAATCTCAAACTCAATATTTAAATAATTGCTTTAAATATGAGTGATCTAAAGACAGAGATTATAAGATCAGGAAAAAATTAAGGTCTGAATGTATGTAGTTTAAAAGAAACATACTTTACATATAAAGACTCAGGTAAAAATAAAGAAGTAGAGAAATATATCATGTTAAAACTAATCTATAGAAAGTGGGGGTATTTATATTAATTTTAGAACGTGAAGATTATTGGGGGGGAAGGGATATAATAATAGTAAAAGGTTTACTTTTCCAAGAAGATATAATAATCATCATGTGTTTGTGCCTAACAATACAGCATCAAAATATATTAGGTAAAACAAATGATAGAACTGAAAGGAGATAAAAGTCCACAATTATAGTAGGAGACTTTAATACTCTTTTGTCAATGATTGATAGTTCAGTTCAGTTCAGTTCAGTCGCTCAGTTGTGTCCGACTCCTTGCGACCCCATGAGTTGCAGCATGCTAGGCCTCCCTGTCCATCACCAACTCCCAGAGTTAACGCAAACCTACGTCCATCTAGTCGGTGATGCCATCCAGCCATCTCATTCTCTGTCATCCCCTTCTCCTCCTGCCCCCAATCCCTCCCGCTTCAGAGTCTTTTCCAATGATTAAGGAGGCAGAAAAGCAGTGAATGTGGAGATGACATGAACAGTATTCTCCTTCTTGCTCTAACTGACATTTTTAGAATCTTATAAGGTCTGTCTAGTCAAGGCCATGGTTTTTCCAATAGTCATGTATCGATGTGAGAGGTGGACTGTGAAGAAGGCTGAGCGCCAAAGAATTGATGCTTTTGAACTGTGGTGTTGGAGAAGACGTTTGAGAGTCCCTTGGATTGCAAGGAGATCCAACTAGTCCATTCTGAAGGAGATCAGCGCTGGGATTTCTTTGGAAGGAATGATGCTAAAGCTGAAACTGCAGTACTTTGGCCACCTCATGTGAAGAGTTGACTCATTGGAAAAGATCCTGATGCTGGGAGGGATTGGGGGCAGGAGGAGAAGGGGACGATAGAGGATGAGATGGCTGGATGGCATCACTGACTCGATGGACGTGAGTCTGAGTGAACTCCGGGAATTGGTGATGGACAGGGAGGCCTGGCGTGCTGCGATTCATGGGGTCGCAAAGAATCAGACACGACTAAGTGACTGAACTGAACTGAAAACCCATCAAGAGTAGAATGCAACTACTTCCGAGACTTGCATGAAATATATACTAATATAGTCTATTGTCTGGGCTGTGAAATACTCCTTCACAAATTTAAAGAAATGGAAACCATGCACAGTAAGTCCTTTGTTTACAATGAGGTTTAGAAATCAGTAAAAGAATGCATCCAGAATACCCAAGAAAACACTTGGCATGCAAGCAACACACCTTTAAATAACACTTGAGTCAAATAAGGAGTTTCAAAGAAATTTTAAAAATATTTTGAATGACTTGAAAATACAACTTTTTAAAGTTTGTGGAATAAGAGGAAATCAGTGCTTACAGGGAAATTTATGATTTTAAATGCATATATTAAAGATAGAAAGTTTTAATAACCTGCATTTCCATCTTTGGAAACTAAGGAAACTACTTTGATATCAAAAAGCATTGTATCATTAAGCAATTGTCCAAGGGACTGTCCTGATACAGACAAGAGATTTGATGGTAGATGTCAAGTACCATATTGCCCTAAGTGTAATTTTTAGTGTTAATTTATCCATGTATTTTTCTATTCTTGACTTCTTTGCACATGTAGTAACTTCTGTCTGTGTATCTTTTAAGTGAACACACAGTCTGTGAAAGAATATGAACAAGGTGTCTTTTCCTTGTGATTTTTCTTCCATTCAGCTTGAACATTGTCTTCACAACTTAGCTCATATGGCCCATAGATACCAGTGGAGGCAGACTCACAAATGAATGATATTAAATTTATGAGAACATGAGGTGTTTTTCAGAGAAAGCACAGTTTATACTGACTCACTATTCAGGCACTTGATGATATTGCTAGGACAGAGTATTGTGGAGGACAGGATCACAAGCAGGAGGTAAGACAAAGTTAGATTAGGTAATATTGTGAAGGTCTTTATATTTTATGGTAAAGAACTTATAATTAATCCTTAATGGGAGATAGCATGAGAGTTAGTGAAAATAAGGTTAAAAAATAAATTTTGAGAAAGAAAGAGCCATAGTTGGACATTAAGAATGACTAGAATTAGGTAGTCATTATATTTGGTACTTTTGCTCAGTTTGAGTGGCTCCCTCCTCACATTACAGACCAGCATGCTTTCTGAACAGAAGAATTTGGGGACTGATGGCTGCTTTTTGAAGCTGGAATAATGTTCCTTTTTAGTTCCAGCCCAGAAAAGACTAGAGAAATTTTACTGACCTGCCACAGACCAAATCTTCCCCTTGAGTCATCATCTTTAATGATAGAGTAATGAAGTAATGTAATAGCATGGTGACTCAACCAGTGCCACATGATTGGTATATGAGTGAGAAGTGCTTTACCAAAAGAGATTCATCAGAAGATGGGGAATTAAGCAGAGTAAACATTGGGAACCAATGGAAGAGATTATGCAGAATTAGTTACATTTTTACAACTCTTTAGAATCAGAAGATTAGTGGAAAGCAATGAAAAAGGCAATCTCAAATTAACAAGTTATGAATCCATGAAAATTTAAATTCTACTTACGTTTAGAGTCCTTCTACAAGCTAAACATGTAGAAATATTTATTTAGGCATAAATTCTCCATCCTCCTGTTTGTGTTCCTGTTAATCTGGCTACCATTTAGTGGACTCAGAAATCTGACCTCCATTCATGAGCAACCACAAGCTCATGTTTAACATGAGCAACTGTTTACAGTCCAGACATAGAAATAATGGACTCTTTAAGATGCAGTCTCTCTTCAAGAAACCACCTTTTTAGACAGTAACTAAATAACCAGCCAGTCTCAAGGTTTCTGAATATGAGGACGATAGAAAGGGAGGCAGTAGAAGGTGAAGTGAGACACTCAGAGTGGAGTGAGTGGAGAGGGAAAGGAGACAATGAGAAATGCTGTGCTAAGTACAGCAGCATCACTAGCATAGGTCAAGTGGACATCTGTTTCTGAGAGGTTGCCAAGGTGATCAAATCATGTAAGGGGCTTGTAGATTACATCCCCTGGGAAGCAGACTCTGAGGCAGAGATCAGTGTGAAGGACATTTTTTAGGGAGTTCTTTGGGATTATGTATTGGAAGGTTGGAAGCAGGATTAAGCAGAGGGATAAGTTGAGCTGGGATGTAATTTCAAGGAAGTTTTTGGTCAACCCCACGGAGAGTTCTGGAACTGAGATAGCTTTGGATTTTTCCCAACCTGGGGCAAGAAGATCAGGACTTTACAGTCACATTGCAATTAATTATTGAGTCAGGACTATCTGTGGAAAGGGGCATCACCTTGGATGAGGAAGTACTATTAAGTCAGGGAAATCTCCAAAGATGACTGACAGCTAAAGGTCATCTTCCACCAGTCCCAGTGGCTGAGGGGACTATGTCCTTCCTGATGGAAGATCTGGGTTGCATGCACGTAGGGATGTAAAAAACTTTCCCATTTCACAGTGTGGTTGCTAAGATTAAATGAGTTCATATGTGAATAACACTTAGAACAGTGCCTGGCACAAAGTAAGCATTGTGCAAGGATTGCTGCCATTTTTCTTATTATTAATGACTGAATGGAGAACATTCATGAGGCTCCGACAGGTTTGTTTTGACATGTTTTGGTAGTGGTTTAATCAAATGTTGTTCCTAACAGCTTCCAAAAAGAATTCCATTTAATGAATTGAAATGTTTTCTTCATTTCATGTAGAAAAAGAATACTTGGAAGAAAAATCTAAATATTATCCTAATCTGTTTGCATACCTCTTGATTCAGCTTGAAATCCTGGGGTCGATCTCAGCTGCTCAGAGTCTTGTGTATGATCTGCCATCCTGCACTCAGTTTGGATGTGTTCTATCATTACAGTCTGAGAGACATGGTGGCATTAAGCTTAATATTGATTCACATTTGGCTTCTTTTCAGTTTTGGCTTCTATTTACTGCGATCATGGTTATGAACTTGGTCAGGCTCCAGATACTGTTCGGAAGCATAAATGGGAGGGTGGGGTTTGTGAAAAGAGGCAATGTTGTGTAGGGATGCATGAGAAATTTACACCTATCATATTTTACGGTTCTTATGTCCAAGGCAGAAGCACAGGCCAGATGGTTTGAGTTCAGGCTTCTGTTTTTGTATTTTGGACTACAGTCCAACCAAGTTAGCAGTGCTCAGATTTGAATAGCTATAAACCTGTTTGCTGCTAAGTCACTTCAGTCGTGTTTGACTCTGTGCGAGCCCACCAGGCTCCCCCGTCCCTGGGATTCTCCAGGCAAGAACACTGGAGTGAGTCTCCATTTCCTTCTCCGGTGCATGAAAGTGAAAAGTGAAAGTGAAGTCGCTCAGTTGTGTCCGACTCTTCGCGACCCAATGGACTGCAGCCTTCCAGGCTCCTCCATCCATGGGATTTTTCAGGCATGAGTACTGGAGTGGGGTGCCATCACCTTCTCCGATAAACCTGTTTAGTTGGCTTATAGTTGATTGAAATACTTATCTTCCACTTAGAAAAATCACCTTTGCCTGATGCAAGTATATATCAGTTGCAGAATCATAGTCTGCATTTATCTGTATTACACACCCTTTTCTATGTGGTATATACAATAGTGGATGGCAAAAGGAAGACAGAAATATTTTTCTTTTTTAAGATCTTTGTCACTTTGTTAAAGTTTTGAGTTCTTTGACTTTGGAAAATATTTTTTATAAGTGGCCATTGGTCCTGGCTGAACATAGGGATCACCCATGGAGTTCTTTAAAAGATAGAGACAGGTATGCTTTGCCTACTGAATAAATATCTCTTGAGATGGGGTTTGGTGTCTCTAGTTTAGAATAATTTCACATGTGATTCTGATGCCTAACCAGGATTTGCAAGACTGAGTTATATGTATCAGTTCTTCATGGTCTGCTTTAAAGAATAGTAATGGCTTTCATTTTGTGAGTGTCAGATGCTTGTTAAGAAATATATCTGCAATGTTCCCGATGGCCCTATGAGTTCCATCTTGTTTATTCCATTTTATGATGAGCTTAATGAAGTTAAATAACTGCCTGAGCTTGGTCTGTCTGACTCCAAAGCCTATGCTCATTCCACAATTCATGAAGTCAAGGATGCTTAGAATTCAAGAGAGTACACTAAGGCTCTCTGCTAAGTTGTGAGGATTATCCATATCCTTTTTGCTGATGTTCAAATTACTAATAATCATAGCTCATAAGAGGGTGATTTAATGTATGTAACTTCTTACTATTCCCATGACAAATGCAGCACAGTAAAAATGCACAAGAAAGGAGAAAAATAGTTTTTCCTCTATTAATTTTTACTATTGCATTTTAAGTCTGAAGCTGGGGAAATAATATATTATTACCAGACACATTAAATAGCCCAGCAAGCAGATCAATAACAAAGTGCAAAGACCACAAAGTCCCCTCTTATCTCTGTCTTTTAGACGTGTATAAAATTTATCGCTGTCTCTAGATGCTGTTCTTCTTCTTGGTTTCTGTCGAGTTACTTCCCTGTTAACCCTGTACTCTGGGTCTGCCTTCCACTCTGTTAGATTTTGCCTTTTGGTTGTGTCGTAATCATGTTGCAAATGCTGATGCTCAGTGTAATATTAAGAGGGTGATAATCCTAATTGCTTTGTCACAAAAAGTCAGTCTCATGTATATCTTCAATTATATTATTTTTTAGACTTTCAGTTTCATGACAGTGCTTTTCAATTTAAATATATATTCTCAGAACAAGGAGATGTTAATAAATCTAGCAATTGCAATGTAGGAAGCTACTAGAATACTCTTATAGGCCAGTCGTTCTGGTCTATTCATTCCCCTAGCTATTTTTTAGATTTGTAGCTAGATTTAGCAGAGTTACAGTGAAAGAAATATGGAAGGACCCAAAGTTTGGCTCCTTATTTTAAAAATATTAGCTAGGATTATTGTTTTTTTAGCTTATAATAATTTTCTTTAAGAGAAAAAGATCTGTGGTAAAATATATGGCTTCTCTAGAGTGGGCCTTATTCAAAAGGACCTACAGCGTTAATTCACAGCACAGAGAGCTGTTATCTACTTGAGAAGTGCCTCTGAACTGTTTCCTGATTGAATGTGTGTGATGTGCAGCGCTTTATATTAAAGCTTCAAGTCAGACGTATTTATGTGAAGCTGTAGCCAAATGCTTAAGGCTTTCGTTGAATGCTTTGAGTTTCAGCTGACTCAACACAGCTGCTTTAAATAAAGCAAATGTGACCTGAAAACAGGAGGAACAGAGCCTGATTGACTAAAATTGAGCGGCATGGTTGCTTGGGCTAAGAGGTGAATCAGTTATTGAGACAAACCAGACTGCAACAGCTTGTAGTAAAATATGCATGCCTTATAAGGAGGGCAGAGGCATAAACTGTCCTCTCACTGGCAAATAGTTTATGGTCCTATGGTTATAGCAGGAAATAACTTTATTAGAACTCACGTAAGATTTTTCTTACACAATGAAACTTCAGGTATTAACCTGTAGACAATGAAGGGATTCTGAGAGTCTACTATTCCCTCACATATCAGCCTTGCAATGATAAGATGGTACATTATATGCATTGACTCTTGAATTCCTGTCTGTCAATATCATCTGAACAAACTAACTTAATCAGTTGCTGATATAATTTCTTTCCTTATTGAGAAATACATCAATGCACTTAGCATGATTGCCTATCTTTCTATGCCCTTTCCTCAGTGTACAACACTTTTACTTAGCCATTATTCTTTATTTTTAAATGTAACGTTTCCTGGATAGAACTCTCCCTTCACTCTCATTGGCTGACCTCTCCTTGAGGTCATTGGTGCTTATTTTAACAAAGGTGTTTTATACATATCTATATATCTTTTGCAACTTATTAATAATTCTACAGTTATCACTTATCCCCATTATAAATATTTTCTTTAGATTGTTTAAAGTAAACTCAGAGTTTACAATCCCTTTATAAAATGTTTGCTAGGCATTCTTTGGTTGACTATCATGGATGGAATGACCAGAACTTCAGTTCAGTTCAGTTCAGTTCAGTCATTCAGTCATGTCTGACTCTTTGCAACCCCACGAATCACAGCACGCCAGGCCTCTCTGTCCATCACCAACTCCCGGAGTTCACTCAAACTCATGTCCATCGAGTTGGTGATGCCATCCAGCCATCTCATCCTCTGTCGTCCCCTTCTCCTCCTGCCTCCAATCCCTTCCGGCATCAGGGTCTTTTCCAATGAGTCAACTCTTCGCATGAGGTGGCCAAAGTACTGGAGTTTCAGCTTTAGTATCATTCCTTCCAAAGAACACCCAGGACTGATCTCCTTCAGAATGGACTGGTTGGATCTCCTTGGACCAGAACTTAGTTAACTGAATAAAAGTCATCTTGAGCTAGTGGTAGACAAATAGGCTGGGAAAGGAGAATAGGATTTTAATCTCAGCTCTGTCAGTGCCATCTATGGTCCTTGGTCTACTAACTTAACTCTTTTGGCCTCTCCTTGTTCAGCTGTAAAATGAAGTATCCATTTGAACTAGATCAGTGATTTTTAAAAACAGTTTCTTAGCAGACTAATCTATTCCTCAATTAAGTGAAAAAATAATGTGTTCAAGAGATACAAGAAATTGTGTGATGACTAAAGTAAAGTGACAGGTCCTTGAGTCCAACCTAATTGCTCACACCCCCTGAAGCAACTCCTGAGGTATATCCACAGAATTCCATACAATCCATAGAAGCCAGCATTAAAACAAAATAAAATACCCCATCAAAATTTACTACCTCCTAGGTTCTTTCCAAAACCAGTTTTCCAAAGATGTTTTTCAAATTGAAATGTGAATTCACAGAAATAAACCCTCCAGCTTGTGTGCCAATGCCCAGACATCAACCAGTTGTCTGCCTTTAAACCCTCCCTGCAGGGGTCATTGATTGCTTGCTTTCTGCCTTGTTTTGTTGGTTCAGTAGTAAAAATCCATACCCACACAAATGAGAGAACAGGACTTTTGTGATGCACAGCCACCTTAGAGAGCATAAAGCATACTTGTAGATCAATGGTTCAAATCATGGCTACAGATACATTTAGGATGGAAGGTAAATGATCTTTATTACTGCAAGACTGAATGTAAAAAAAAAAAAATATATATATATATATATATATATATATATATATTCTCCTCCATGTTACAGCAAAACATTTTTCCTCTTCTCATGTAAGAACCTCCCCTCTTCATCCCTATCTGAGTTAAGGAACATTGAGTGGTTAGCTTTCTTTTCGCTGGCATTTGTTTCCTAATTTAAATAATTGAAATTTTGGCTGAATTTGTAATTCAAATCACAAATATGATTTGAATCCTACTGTTCATTTTTATGCAGAACATAAATACAAAGCAACAACTTATCAGAAGGATTACTAGAGAGGTAAGAATAATATATTTATATTAAAAATAGCAATTAAATGACAACCAAAGGTCTATCCTGAGCATTATTAAACCAAGAGGACTAAAGCATCTCCTTTTTGGTGTTAAGGAGCAAATGATCATTAAGCTAAATTACAACATAGGGTTCACATGCTGAGACTTCTGAAAGTTTATGACCCTAAGGCATTTTGGTGTATAGATTATTCAGTTCAGTTCAGTTCAGTTGCTCAGTTGTGTCCGACTCTGCAGCCTTGTGGACTGCGCACGCCAGGCCTCCCTGTCCATCACCAACTCCTGGAGTGCACCCAAACTCACGTCCATCGAGTTGGTGATGCCATCCAGTCATCTCAGCCTCTGTCATCTCCTTCTCCTCCTGCCCCCAATCCTTCCTAGCATCAGGGTCTTTTCCAGTGAGTCAACTCTTTGCATGAGGTGGCCAAAGTACTGGAGTTTCAGCTTCAGCATCAGTCCTTCCAATGAACACCAGGACTGATCTCCTTTAGGATGGACTGGTTGGATCTCCTTGCAGTCCATGGGACTCTTAAGAGTCTTCTCCAACACCACAGTTCAAAAGCATCAATTCTTTGGCATTCAGCTTCCTTCACAGTCCAACTCTCACATCCATACATGACTGCTGGAAAAACCATAGCCTTGACTAGATGGACCTTTGTTGGCAAAGTAATGTCTCTGCTTTTTAGTATGCTATCTAGGTTGGTCATAATTGGGAATAATTAAAATAAGATAAAATAATTAGGGAATTCCCTAGTGGTCCAGTGACTAAGATTCTGTGCTCCCAGTACAGGGGTGCTGAGTTTGATCCCTGGTCAGGGAACTAGATCCCACGTGCCACAACTAAGAATCTATACCGCCAAATAAAAAAAAATAAATATTAAAAAAAAATAAAATAAGATAAAATAATTTAAAAAAGTTAAGTCCCTTTTAATTAGGAGTTACCATTGTAGGAACTTAAAAAAAATGGACATAAAATGTCAAAAGAACATCTTAAAATCACACATATATGAATTTTTTTCATAAAATGAAGAACATTATGAATCAGGTACAGGAGAAAAAGACTGATTTATTTTTATTGAAGTATGGTTGATTTAAAGTATTATATTAGTTTCAGGTGTATAATAGTGATTCATTATTTTTATAGATTATTCAGTGTTTAGTCGCTTATTCATGTCCCATTCTTTTTGACCTCATCGACTACAGGCTCCTCTGTTCATGGGGATTCTCCAAGCAGGAATACTGGAGAGGGTTGCCAGGCCTTCCTCCAGGGTACTTCCCAACCCAGGGACTGAACCCAGGTCTCCTACATCACAGGTGGATTCTTTACCAGCTGAGCCACCAGGGAAGACCTTTTATAGATTATGTTCCATTAAAAATTATTAGAAGATAATGGCTACACTTCTCTGTGCTGTACAATACATCCTTGTTGCTTATCTACTTTAAACATAGTGGTTTGTATCTGTTAATCTCACACCCTTAATTTGACCCTCCTTTCATGACTCTCCCCTGGGGTAACCATGAATTCTTCTTTCATATTTGTGAACCTGTTTAAATTTTGCATATCCATTCATTTGTGCTATTTATTGGATATCACATTTAAGTGATATTATACAGTATTTGTATCTCTTTGTCTGACTTGTCTATCTAAGCATAATATTCTCCATGTTGTGGCCAGTGGCAGAATTC
The DNA here is from genome assembly GCA_006408695.1 of Aepyceros melampus. Classification (NCBI taxonomy): domain Eukaryota; kingdom Metazoa; phylum Chordata; class Mammalia; order Artiodactyla; family Bovidae; genus Aepyceros; species Aepyceros melampus. The sequence goes on from SJXQ01006519.1 coordinate 36,150, forward strand.
CATTCCTTTTTATGATTGAGTAGTATTCCATGGTGTTTTTCATTAATTAAAACTAGTCACTATAATCAAAATCATTTTTTAAATAATGCATGTATCTTCCCTGACCTGAAGGAACTCATTTGAGGAAACAGACATACCTTAATATAAACCACTCTGACAAGTAGTATAATAAAAGTAATAAGCTTTAGTGATTGTTCAAATTTCTGTGAATTGCCTACAACTACCTGTTCACATACAAGACAACCTATCACTACTATCTCCCAAGCATACTATCTCCTTACACTCCAAAATACTGTTTTTTTCCCATTTATGTAGTAATATTTACCATGTATTGTGGTGGGATACAATGTCCCACCTACCACCAGAGAGCCCCAGAGGAGAAATCCTGAAATTGACCTGTGTTCAACCAGCTAAGTTCTTCTCAAAGAATTATCCTTTATAATTGAGTGAGTGATACAAAGGGGAAGGAAATGAATAAAATTTGGGTGTAGCCTGTAATAGCAGCCTGGCGTACTCCAGTAGTGTCCATTGGCAGTGGCTGTGTCAGGCAATGGCAAAGCTACACAGTGCAAGAGTTATGAAGAATGATGGGACACTCCTCCTGCTGAACATCCTAGACCTATCCTAGTTCTTTCTCCTTTGCTAAGCCTTCCATGAGCATTGCTTAAGACAACCATAGTTGCTGTCTATCAAGAAGAACTATGATTTCTAAATGACCCCAAGACTTTAAAATTGTCTAAATGGTGTCATACAGATATGTTTCAATTACCTGCATAAAAATGACCAATTGCTTTTGCTGTTGTTCAGTCACTGAGTCGTGTCTGACCTTTGTGACCCTATGGACTGAGGCACACCAGGGTTTCCTGTCCTTCACTGTCTCCTGAAGTTTGCTTAAACTCATGCCCATTGAATCAGTGATGCCATCCAACCATCTCATCCTCTGTCATCCCGTTCATCTCCTACCCTCAATTTTCCCCAGCATCAGGGTCTTTTCCAGAGTTGGCTGTTTACATCAGGTGGCCAAAGTATTGGAGCTTCAGCTTCAGCATCAATCTTTCCAATGAATATTCAGGGTTGATTTCCTTTAGGATTGACTGCTTTGTTCTCCTTCATGTCCAAGAGACTCTCAAGTATCTTTTCCCTAGCATAGCAGTTCAAGTGTCAATTTTTTGGCACTCAGCCTTCTTTATGGTCCAACTCTCGCATTCATACATGACTACTAGAAAAACAATAGCCTTGACTGTAGGTACCTTTGTTGGCAAAGTGATGTCTCTGCTTTTTAATATGCTGTCTAGTTTTGTCATAGCTTTCCTTCCAAGGAGCAAGCATCTTTTAATTTCATGGATGCAGTCATCATCTGCAGTGATTTTGGAAACCAAGAAAACAAAATCTGTCACTTTTCCCACATTTTCCCCTTCTATTTGCTATGAAGTGATAATAGATGTGATGATCTGTTTTTTTAATGTTATTTTTAAGCCAACTTTTTCATTCTCCCAATTTCTTCATAAGATGTTAACTAATTAATTAGTATTATTTATTACACACTATGTGGTGGTCATTTTGTCAAGCTATTAAATTGTGTTGAACAAAGTTAACAAAATGCAGAATTAAACATACCGATTTTTGTTGATATGTAAATTACAACTACTTCAGAAAGTAATCATAATAAAATAATAATAATACTGCCACCTTGACACACAAAGTGAATCTGTTAAGTTTTAACATTCCAAAATGCTGCACCTGGGGAGAACATATGACATCACATCATTGGCTAAATCATGGTGCTAAGGATGGTTATTATACAGCAGAGATTTTTAAAGGTCAAGCTCCAACAGGAAATTCTTTTTCTGACACATGTCAAGGTGCAAAATAAAACCCCTTCCAAGGAGGTGGTATATGACAAAGATATAGTGAACAAATCTGATTCCATGGGTAGCAAAGGAGCCATTGCTTGCCCAGTGTGGCAGAACTGACATTTTTTCAGAAATATTTCTTTGCAAAAACCAACTTCTAATTTTTAAACTTGTTTTTAAAATTATTTAGACATTTGTAACAGAAAAATTTAAAAACTCCAGTAAGTAAATCTTTAGAAGTCACAGTTCAGTTCAGTCTCTCAGTTGTGTCTGACTCTTTATGACCCCATGAACCACAGCACGCCAGGGCTCTTTGTTCATCACCAACTCCCAGAGTCCACCCAAACTCATGTTCATTGAGTCGGTGATGCCATCTAACCATCTCATCCTCTGTCGTCCCCTTCTCCTCCTGCCTTCAATCGTTCCCAACATCAAGGTCTTTTCAAATGAGTCAGCTCTTTGCGTCAAGTGGCCAAAATATTGGAGTTTCAGCTTCAACGTCAGTCCTTCCAATGAACACACAGGACTGATTTCCTTTAGGATGGACTGGTTGGAGCTCCTTGTATTCCAAGGCACAGGATAGGAAAAAGATAAGGAATGAGGTAGACTAAGACAATAAAAGCATCAGCTACACCAAATATAGTAGGCTCAGGGCAAGAAGATTTTCATGAATATGGATAAACTAATATGCAGTGACAAGGAAGTAGAAGTTATCATGGGCACAAAAGTACATACTATCAGAATGCATTTAGTTGTATTTAGGTTTTAAACGATCAGTAAATTAAACATGGTTTATCAAGCTGGTTCAAGCATACTCATTTATCCTTTTTATCATTGGTTTTACACCATTCTTGACTCTTCCCTTTCCTCAGTCCATTAGTACCTATTGATTCTCCTCTTCCTGGGTGTTCTATAATCTTACTTCTTTTCTTTACTCTCAGTGCCAGTACCTTGCTTTAGTTCTTCATTACATTGTACTTCATTTATTGCAGTAGCCTTTTAACTGATTTTAAAACTCTTAAGTTTTTTCCTACACAACTTATCCTTTCTCATGCCACCTGATACGAAGAGCTGACTCATTTGAAAGGATCTTGATGTTGGGAAAGATTGAAGGCAGGAGGAGAAGGGGACGATAGAGGATGAGATGGCTGGATGGCATCACCGACTTGATGGGCATGGGTTTGGGTGGACTCTAGGAGTTGGTGATGGACAGGGAGGCCTGGTGTGCTGTGGTTCATGGAGTCACAAAGAATCGGAGATGACTGAGCGATTGAACTGAATTGAATTGAACATGCATAGAGAGTACCATTACTAAAAATACAAGCCTCATTTTCACTTCTTTCTTCAGAATTGTTTAGTAACAATGCATCATTTCAATATAAAGTTTCAAATTCTTTGTGCAACTTGCCAGATGATTTAAAAACCAGTTTATATTCCTTTTTCCTTCTGTTCCACTAAACTTTTGTATTTTCTTTAGCATATAGTACATCTTTCTTGCCACATGCTTTTTTTACATAGAAAGTTTTCTCAAATTGATCTGGCCTTTCTCTATTTCTGTGTTTGCCTCAAACTCTTTTTTTCTTTAAGAGACATCTCAAATATCACCTCTTATGTGAAGTCTCCTACTTTTAAGTGCTTCTAAAGCAATGAGTGAATTTAACAAACTGTTTCAATTATTATCTGCTATCTCATATCTCTCACATGTTAGATGCTGAGTTCAAGAAACCATTCTTTTGTGTTTTATGCATTTCCAATATCTATCATACAACCTGACATACTACAAGTACTCAATTGTATTTGCTGATAGGATGCACTTTTTTTTTCATGAATGAATGACAGAATTTCCACACACCTTAATTTACTTAAAAGGATGAAAAGTTATTTAAGTCTTCAATATTATTATATTGACCTTTCTAATACATATTGAGAACTTTATATGAATTTAAAATGCATTTGTATAAATTAACTTTTCCAATCCTAGTAGAAAACTACTCTTTTAGATAAGGTAGGTATTATTTCAGTTTACAAATGAGAAAACAGAGAACAGTAAATTTAGGTAAGCTTGTCAAAAGCCACAGAACTAGTTTAGGGAAGATTATAAACACCAACACCAAATGTTTTTTGATACCCAAAGAATGATCTAATTTTTCCTACTTTCTCCATTTGCCCTCTACCCTAGCTTTTCTATCTCAATGTAGCTTCAAAGTATTGCATTCATATCTAGAGAACTATAAGACTCAAAACCTTCTATAAATAAGAAATGATTTTCTTAAAGAGTACAAATAAAGCAACTGCATTATATGACATAGGAAGGATAAAATGGGAGATTGAGATTAACATATACACACTACTATATATAAAATAGGCAACTAATAAGCACCTAATGGATAGCACATGGATCTCCACTCAATATGGTCTAATGACCTATATGGGAAAAGAATTTAAAAAATAGTGGATCTATGTCAATGTATAACTTTGCTGTACACCTGAAATGTGTACATTCCGGTGAATCACTTTGCTGTACATCTGAAACTAACAAAATATGATAAATCAGTTATACTCTAATAAACATTAGAAAAAACTAATCAAAAAATGCAAGGCATCAGTCCCAAGCATCCTGCATCCTGCATCAAACCTGGACTGGCGATTCATTTCACTTATGATATCACACATGTTACACTGCCACTCTGCCAACCCATCCCACCCTCTCCCTCTCCTACAGAGTCCAAAAGGCCGTTCTATATATCTGTGTCTCTTTTGCTGTCTTGCATACAGGTTTATCATTACCATCATTCTAAATTCCATATATATGTGTAAGTATACTGTATTGGTGTTTTTCTTTC
>SJXQ01006519.1:41503-102769 GCA_006408695.1 Aepyceros melampus
GGTGTGGGGCGGGGGGGGGGAGGTGGGGGTCGGGATTGGGAGTTCATGTACACTCGTGGCTGATCCATGTCAATGTGTAGCAAAACGAATACAGTATTGTAAAACAAAACAAACTAAAAAAATAAAAATTAATTTAAAAAAAATGCAAGGCAGTATTTCCAGTTGTGATATCTTGGATCAACTATTGTGGCAAAGTTCTTATCCAATGCCTTTAGAAAGATGTAATTAAAGTCTTAGAGTCAGAGTTGGAAAAAACTTCTAAATTTCAACTCCAGCCTTTAATCCTTGAATGACCTTTACAACAAAATAACAATTTCTTCCAGTTTTAAAATTAAACAGATTAAAGAAAATAAAAAGAATGATTTCACCTGTTTTATTCAATAGTGGAATTATTTTTTTAACCTTAAACAAAAATAAAAAAGTTGGGAATTGTTTGAACATAATCACTTAAGGGAAAAGGAAGTTACATTGCATACATGGCCAGTGAATACAATATGTATTTTACAGTGTGGAATTCTTGGCTATGTTTTCAGTTTTATAAAAGGAAAACTCAGGTTTTTTATTTTTATTTTATGTATATTCCTCTAAGACTTTTCATAAGCTGTAAAAAGATATTCTGATATGACCCAGTTGTATAAAAACCACAAGAATTTCATTATTTCATTACTTTTAATCTTCATTACTTTTGATCTTAATTACTTTGAGGAATTTATTTTGTTGTTGTTAAAAACAGAGCTAGTTTACAGCAAAGAGAAGAGCATGGGTTTAGACTGACAGAAACTGTGTTTAAATTCTGACTATGCCATTTACTGTTCCTGTTAGACAATGCAATGAATCTTCCTGAAAATGCATTTCCTAACTATACAACAGAATTCTATTTTCCCTGGAGTAGGTCCATTATAGAATAAACTGCTTGATAACATGAGACTGGTCCCATCTACCACTATGTCCTTAGCACCAAGACACCCCTAGTTTTTCCAGTAGTCATGTATGGATGTGAGGGTTGGACTATAAAGAAAGCTGAGCACCAAAGAATGGTGCTTTTGAACTGCGGTGTTGGAGAAGACTCTTGAGAGTCCCTTGGACTGCATGGAGATCCAACCAGTCAATTTTAAAGGAAGCCAGTCGATATAAAGTGTGAAAGTCGCTCAGTCGTGTTTGACTCTTTCTGAGTCCATCTGCGGCATAGTCCATGGAATTCTCCAGGCCAGAATACTGGAGTGGGTAGCCTTTCGCCTCTCTAGGGGATCTTTCTGACCCAGGGATCGAACCCAGGTATCCCACATTACAGACAGATTCTCTATCAGCTGAGCCACAAGATAATACTGGAGTCAGTAGCTTATCCCTTCTGACCTTCCCAACCCAGGAATCAAACTGGGGTTTCCTGCATTGCAGGCGGATTCTTTACCAACTGAGCTATGAGAGAAGCCCATATAAAATTTAAAATTAACAATTCTGCAAGAAACTGACTGAGTTTTGATTAAAATTCTATAGGTTAATTTGCAAGAATTGACATTTTTATAAAATCAATTTTTCTTATTTTTGGCTATGATATATTTTCTAGTCATTTAATCTTTGATGCATTTCAGTAAACTATTGTTATTTTCTATGTAAGGTGCTGAGATTTTATTTAGTTAATATTCCTTAATAATTTATTTTAAATACGTAAATTACCACAGAGAATGATACACTTAAACAATATTTTATTTTTTGTAGTATTTAAAACATTTTTTACTCTTGTTTATGTATCTGGCAAACAATGATTTCTCCTACTAATTTAAATAATTTGTCTATAAATTTTTTTTTTCTTTTAAGCAATCATATTTCTACAGTTGATACTTTTTGATTCTTTTTTTGTCTTTTTAATTAATTGTTTTATTCTTATTTTTATACAAATTTCTTTATTTTTTCTCTTTTCTTTTAATTTTCTTGTTAGAACAAATACATACTACTTGCTTTCTTATTTTAATCACATAAGTGATATATATCTAATTCCAACTCTGAATTTCTCTCAACTATTAATTTAATTTAGAGATAAAAATTAAACTTAAAAGTATTGAGCCTTAAATAATTTAGTCATACCTTAAGGTAATTTTTTTCTCGTATATTTATAGAGGCTTTAATGTTACACAGTTGGAATATTTACTTTTCATTTTTTAATTTCATTTTCCCTAGTTTTATTGAGACATAATTGATAATAGACATTTCTCCAAAGAAGACATACGAATGGCTAACAAACACATGAAAAGATGCTCAACATCACTCATTATCAGAGAAATGCAAATCAAAACCACAATGAGGTACCATTTCACACCAGTCAGAATGGCTGTGATCCAAAAGTCAACAAGCAATAAATGCTGGAGAGGGTGTGGAGAAAAGGGAACCCTCTTACACTGTTGGTGGGAATGCAAATTAGTACAGCCACTATGGAGAACAGTGTGGAGATTCCTTAAAAAATTGCAAATAGAACTGCCTTATGATCCAGCGATCCCACTGCTGGGCATACACACCGAGGAAACCAGAATTGAAAGAGACACGTGTACCCCAATGTTCATTGCGGCACTGTTTGTAATAGCCAGGACATGGAAGCAACCTAGATGTCCATCAGCAGATGAATGGATAAGAAAGCTGTGGTACATATACACAATGGAGTATTACTCAGCCATTAAAAATAATACATTTGAATCAGTTCTAATGAGGTGGATGAAACTGGAGCCTATTATACAGAGTGAAGTAAGCCAGAAAGAAAAACACCAGTACAGTATACTAATGCCTATATATGGAATTTAGAAAGATGGTAACGATAACCCTGTATACGAGACTGTAAAAGAGACACAGATGTAGAGAATAGTCTTTTGGACTCTGTGGGAGAAGGAGAGGGTGGGATGATTTGGGAGAATGGCATTGAAACATGTATAATATCATATATGAAACGAATCGCCAGTCCAGGTTTGATGCATGATACTGGATGCTTGGGGCTGGTGCACTGAGATGACCCAGAGGGATGGTACAGGGAGGGAGGAGGGAAGGGGGTTCAGGATGGGGAACACGTGTATACCTGTGGTGGATTCATGTTGATGTATGGCAAAACCAATACAATATTGTAAAGTAGTTAATCTCCAATTAAATAAATTTATATTTTAAAAAGATAACATCATATAGATTTAATACATACAACATAATTATTTGACATATATATATCTGTTGAAAAGTGATCACCACAATAAATTTACTTAATACTCATCACCTCATCTAGTTAACATTTTTCCCCCCATGATGAGAATTTTTAAGATTTACTCATCTAGTAAATTTCAAATATGCAATACAGAATTGTTAAGTATAGTCATCTCCAGAATGTATTTATCAAACTGGAAGTTTGTATCTTTTGACCACCTTCCCCCAATTTCCCTACTTCCAACTCATACCTCTGTCAACCACAATACGATCTGTTTTCTTGAGTTTTTTTCCTTATTTATTATTATGTTTATAAGAGAGATCATATAGTATTTGTGGTTCTTTATCTGACTTATTTCATATGGCATACTACTCTCAAGGTGCATCCCTATTGTGGCAAATAGCAGAATTTCTTTCTATTGTAATATGGCTGAATAGTATTCCATTGTATATATGAAATCTTTTAAAATTTTTATTGGAGTAATTTTTTCTTTTCCATTCATATATCAAGGGACACTTAGGTTGTTCCCATATCTTGACTATTATAAAATAATGCTGCAATGAACACAAGAGTACAGCTATTCCTTTGAAATAATGATTTCAATTCCTATGGATATGTACCTCAAAGAAGATTTCCTGGATCATATGGAACCTCTACTTTAAATTTTTTGAAGAACCTCCATAATATTTTCTAAGGTGATTGTACCAGTTTAAGTTCTCACCAACAGTGCACAGGGATTACTTCTCTCCACATTGTTGCCAAAATTTGTTATCTCTTGTATTTTGATAATAGCCATTCTAACATATTGTAATTTTGATTTGCATTTTATTGCATTTTATTGCATTCCAGCTGAACTATTTCAAATCCTGAAAGATGATGCTGTGAAAAATATGGAACCTCTACTTTAAATTTTTTGAAGAACCTCCATAATATTTTCTAAGGTGATTGTACCAGTTTAAGTTCTCACCAACAGTGCACAGGGATTACTTCTCTCCACATTGTTGCCAAAATTTGTTATCTCTTGTATTTTGATAATAGCCATTCTAACATATTGTAATTTTGATTTGCATTTTATTGCATTTTATTGCATTCCAGCTGAACTATTTCAAATCCTGAAAGATGATGCTGTGAAAGTGTTGCACTCAATATGCCAGCAAATTTGGAAAGCTCAGCAGTGGCCGCAGGACTGGAAAAGGCCATTTTTCATTCCAATTCCAAAGAAAGGCAATGCCAAAGAATGCACAAACTACTGCACAATTGCACTCATCTCACATGCTCGTAAAGTAATGCTCAAAATTCTCCAAGTCAGACTTCAGCAATACGAGAACTGTGAAACTCCAGATGTTCAAGTTCATTTTAGAAAAGGCAGAGAAACCAGAGATCAAATTGCCAACATCCGCTGGATCATGGAAAAAGCAAGAGAGTTCCAGAAAAACATCTATTTCTGCTTTATTGACTATGCCAAAGCCTTTGACTGTGTGGATCACAATAAACTGTGGAAAATTCTGAAAGAGATGGGAATACCAGATCACCTGACTTGCCTCTTGAGAAACCTGTATGCAGGTCAGGAAGCAACAGTTAGAACTGGACATGGAACAACAGACTGGTTCCAAACAGGAAAAGGAGTATGTCAAGGCTGTATATTGTCACTCTGCTTATTTAACTTATATGCAGAGTACATCATGAGAAATGTAGGCTGGAAGAAGCACAAGCTGGAATCAAGATTGCTGGGAGAAATATCAATAACCTCAGATATGCAGATGATACCACCCTTATGGTAGAAAGTGAAGAGGAACTAAGACGCCTCTTGATGAAAGTGAAAGAGGAGAGTGAAAAAGTTGGATTAAAGCTCAACATTCAGAAAACTAAGATCATGGCATCTGGTCCCATCACTGCATGGGAAATAGATGGGGAAACAGTGGAAACTGTCAGACTTTATTTTTTGGGCTCCAAAATCACTGCAGATGGTGACTACAGACACTTACTCCTTGGAACGAAAGTTATGACTAACCTAGATAGCATATTAAAAAGCAGGGACATTACTTTGCTAACTAAGGTCTGTCTAGTTAAGGCTATGGTTTTTCCAGTGGTCATTTATGGATGTGAGAGTTGGACTATGAAGAAAGCTGGGCATTGAAGAATTGATGTGTTTGAACTGTGGTGTTGGAAAAGACTCTTGAGAGTCCCTTGGACTGCAAGGAGATCCAACCAGTCCATCTTAAAGGAGATCAGCCCTGGGATTTCTTTGGAAGGAATCATGCTAAAGGTGAAGCTCCAGTACTCGGGCCACCTCATGCAAAGAGTTGACTCATTGGAAAAGACTCCGATGCTGGGAGGTTTGGGGGACAGGAGAAGAGGACGACAGAGGCTGAGATGGCTGGATGTCATCACTCACTCGATGGACGTGAGTCTGAGTGAACTCCGGGAGTTGGTGATGGACAGGGAGGCCTGGCGTGCTGCGATTCATGGGGTCGCAAAGAATTGGACACAACTGAGCTGAACTGAATGATTAGTGACATTGAACAGTTTTTCATGTATATCTTGGTCATTTGATTATCTTATTTGGAAGGATGTGTATTCAGGTCCTTTGCTCATTTTTGATTGGCTTATTATTATTATTGTGTTGAGTTGTATGGGTTTCTTATAGTTTTGAACGATTATCAGATGTATGATTTGCATATATTTTCTCTCACTGTCCTTTCATTTTATTTTTGATTTCTTTGTTGTACACACAAGATACAAAACTTCTGAGACGTAGCAAAAGCAGTTCTAACAGGGAAGTTTATGACAAGAAACATATATGTCAAGAAAAAAGATCTCAAATAAACAAAATAATTTTACACTTTGAGGAACTAGATAAAGAACAAACTAAGTCTAAAGTTAGCAGAAAGAAAGGGAAAAAAATGAAGATTTGAGTAGAAATAAATTAAATAAAGAACAGAAAAACAATAAAAAAGATTAACAAAATTAATAGATGTTTCTCTGTAAAGATAAACAAAATTGACAAAGCTTTAACTAGCATAAGAAGAAAAAAGGATTTCAAATGCATAAAATTAAGAATAAAAGAGGAATCTCATAACTGAGCTACAGAAATACAAGATCATGAGACTACTATGAACCACTATATACCAATAAACGGAACAACCCTGGAGAAATGATTAAATTCCTAGAAATACATAACCTATCAAGGCAGAACAATAAAGAAAAATCTGAGTATACCAATAATAAATAAGGACATTATCTCAATAATAATAATTTAAATAAAGCTTTCCAAAGGGGGAGAAAAAAAAAAATTAACTCAAAACTACATGGCTTCACTAGTGAATTTCACCAAAGATTTAAAGAAGAATAAATGTCAATTCTTAGATCTTTAAAAATATTGAAGAGAGAATACTCAAATGCATTTTTTAAGACAAGCAATATGCTGATATAAGCCATATAAGAACACTACACAAACAAAACTAAAGGCCATTATCTCTGGTGAGTATAGATGGAAAAATTCTCAACAAAATCTTGCAAACTGAATTTCAAAACACATCAAAAAGATAACACATCATGATCAAGTGGAATTTCTCCCTGGAATCTAAGAAAGTTTCAATATAAAACATTAAAAAATAAAATTTCTCACGTTAGTAGAATAAAAGTAAAAATCATATATCAACTCTATACATGCAGAAAAAACATTTGACAAAATTCAGCATCTATTCATGAGAAAAACTCTTAACAAATAAAATACAGAAGCGACATACACCAATATAATAAAGAGCATATATGACAAGCTCACAGCTAATATCATACTGGTTAGCAATAGTTTTGAAATAGTTTCCTCTAAGAAAACAAGGTTGCCCACTCTTTACTGAATTTCGACATGGAACTAGAAGTCCAAACCAGAGCAATAATGCAAGTAAAAGCAACAAAAGTCATCAGAATTGTAAAGGAAGAAGTAAAATTGTTTCTATTTGCAGATTACATGATTTAATATAAAGAAAATCCTTTAAAAATCCATCATATAACTACTAGTTCTAATCTAAAAATTTAGTAAAGTTGCAAGATATAAAATCAACATATGAAAATTAGTAGCACTTCCAATTAAAATAAAAAAATTTATATTTACAAAATAAAAATAAACGAAAAGGGAAGGATCCAAAAATCATGAAAACAATATTCCCAATGCATCTTCCTTATAAAATAAAATAAAAAGTGAAATTTGAAGAAAAAAATCGGTAACATTTCTTTACACTAATGATAAAATATCTGAAAAGGAAATAAAGAAAATAACTCCATTTATGATAATAGCGATATCAATAAAGTACTTGGAGAAGGAAATGGCAACCCATTCCAGTGTTCTTGCCTGGAAAATCCCATGGATGGAGGAATCTGGTAGGCTACAGTCCATGGGGTTGCAAAGAGTCAGACAAGACTCAGTGACTTCACTTTTCACTTAGTAATAAATTTATCCAAGCACATGAAAGATTTCTACACTAAAAACTATAAGATGTTGATGAAAGAAGCTGGAAAAGAAACAAGTAAATAGAAAGATATCCTATGTTTGTGTACTGGGAGAATGAATATTGTTAAAATATCCATACTACCTAAAGCCATCTATAGATCCAATGCAATCTCACTCAAGATTCCAGAGGAATTTTACATAGGCTAATACATAAAATCTACCCATAAATCATTAGCATTGGGGGAAAAAAAAGTCTGGAAACTAGATGAACTACTTCTCCACATCAAAGGATAAATGTGCTGCATCAAGATGGGTAGGGAAGTCAGAGACAGTCTCACAAAGACTCCATCCTTGACGCAGGAACACAAAATAGGTAGGGACCTTAGCAGACACATCAGACTCCCAACCCCTAGGATCTGCAACAGAGATTGTTCACCTTAAGAAACCAATAGGGCCAATGTCAGCAATCTCACTCAAGATTCCAGAGGAATTTTACATAGGCTAATACATAAAATCTACCCATAAATCATTAGCATTGGGGGAAAAAAAAGTCTGGAAACTAGATGACTACTTCTCCACATCAAAGGATAAATGTGCTGCATCAAGATGGGTAGGGAAGTCAGAGACAGTCTCACAAAGACTCCATCCTTGACGCAGGAACACAAAATAGGTAGGGACCTTAGCAGACACATCAGACTCCCAACCCCTAGGATCTGCAACAGAGATTGTTCACCTTAAGAAACCAATAGGGCCAATGTCCAAGGAACCTAAAGAAACTTGAATTCTCCTTTGAAAGATCTCATGTGCAGTCTCACTTGCCAATAGGCCCAGCATAAAAACAGCTATTTGAAAAGCATCTAGACAATATGTGGAGAATACTCACTTGCTGATCTAAAAGCATCTGCTGAAGAGATATGGGACAGTTGAAACACTCCCTGAGATTGAGAAGTTTGTGGATGCCATTGCTGCAGTCTCCAACTACTCTCTTAATACATACAAGTAGGCATTTGAGCTCTCCTGTGATGCAGGAGACCTAGGTTTGATCCCTGGGTAAGGAAGATCCCCTGGAGAAGGGAATGGCTACCTATTCCAGTATTCTTGCCTGGAGAGTTTCATGGACATAGGAGCCTGGTGGGGTACAAATCATGGGGTTGCAAAAAGTTGTACACAACTGAGTGACCTTCACTCTAACTGAGATTAAAGGTGACATCCTTCCACCTCATTGCTATTACAGAAGGAGCAGTGGTTATGGCAACTAGTCCACTGTTTTGCTGATGCCAGGCAAGCAAAGGTAAAATGCTTTCTTGCTGCACTGTTGAAATCTGTGGGTATGCACACTGAAGACATTTTCCTGTTTTTTTCTGAAGCTGGTGAGTGTGCCCACCCTCTATACTCTTCAGCTGCTTTGCTAAAGCCAGAAGATGTGTGCAAACTACACAGGAGATTCCCCTTGGTATCCTGGCCAAAGTGGCCAAGGGGGCAGGCATTTCTGAGCTCCATGGGACTCATCTGAAAAATAGTTCTTAGAAGGCTACTTTATTTCCCAGGGAAATGAACAGAGAGCAGATTGAAACACAACCCCAGACTTCTGTGAAAAAGGTCTGTTTCCTTAGCTTGAAGTTTCAGCCTAAGTGAAAAGCTTTAGGTTTCTCACACATCTAGGAGCTAGGGAAACACGTTTAGGAAACATAGGCAGGGAGACCATGTCCATGTGCACTTCTTTGGCTTCACTATAGCTCAACAAGTCTTCCTATAAACTTATAAGCAAGAAAGGAATTAATATACTTGTCTGGAGGTTTGATTTTGCAACTCTTGCCCAGGGGAAATCTCTAGATATCATGGACTGGAGACCAAGAGGAATGACACTTATTGCCCCACAGTACTATATATATTTTTGCATGTTAAAGCTGTTGAAAGACTTTATTTTTTGGGCTCCAAAATCACTGCAGATGGTGATTGCAGCCATGAAATTAAAAGACGCTTACTCCTTGGAAGAAAAGTTATGACCAACCTAGATAGTATATTCAAAAGCAGAGACATTACATTGCCAACAAAGTTCTGTCTAGTCAAGGCTATGGTTTTTCCTGTGGTCATGTATGGATGTGAAAGTTGGACTGTGAAGAAGGCTGAACGCCGAAGAATGGATGCTTTTCAGCTGTGTTGGAGAAGACTCTTGAGAGCCCCTTGGACTACAAGGAGATCCAACCAGTCCATTCTGAAGGAGATCAGCCCTGGGATTTCTTTGGAGGGAATGATGCTGAAGCTGAAGCTCCAGTACTTTGGCCACCTCATGTGAAGAGTTGACTCATTGGAAAAGACTCTGATGCTGGGAGGGCTTGGGGGCAGGAGGAGAAGGGGACAACCGAGGATGAGATGGCTGGATGGCATCATGGACTCGATGGACATGAGTCTGAGTGAACTCTGGGAGATGGTGATGGACAGGGAGCCTGGCGTGCTGCAATTCATGGGGTCGCAAAGAGTCGGACACGACGGAGCGACTGAACTGAACTGAAAGCTGTTGACTGAGGGTTTGGCTTCCAACAGTCTGAAATAGGTGCTAAATGAGATTCTTCCTCTTGGAACACTGACAGGTTTTGGAACGCCCTCATTATGGGGACACATTAAGAATAAACAAAGAGGTTTAGACTATCACAGAGGTTCAAGAGATAAGCAAGAACTAGGGCAAGGTTGAAAGAGAAGATCCATTAACTACACACAGCCACTCATTCAAGACTGAGATAAGTAGCTCTTTGGCCTGATATATGGAAACATGCAGAGTTTCCAGGGGATTTCCCAACCCAGGGATCGAAACCAGGTCCCCTACATTGCAGGCAGTGTCTTTAACAGTTGAACCACAAGGCAAACCCAATTAAAGAGATGGGAATAACAGACTATCTTACCTGACTTCTGAGAAACCTGTATGAGGGTCAAGAAACAACAATTAGAATCCTGTATAAAACACCTGATTGGTTCAGGATTGAGAAAGGAGTATGACAGCACTGTCTGCTGTCAACGTGTTTATTAATACTATATATGCTGAGCACATCATGGCCAGGCTGGATGAGTTATAAGCTGGAATCAAGATAGGTGGGAGAAACATCAACAACCTCATATATGTGGATGATACCACTCTAATGGCAGAAAGTGAAAAGGAATTAAAGAGCCTCTTGTTGAGGGTGAAGGAGGAGAGTGAAAGAGTTGGCTTAAAACTAAATATTAAAAAAAACCCAAAAAACAAAAAAACTAAGATCATGGCATCCAACCCCATTACTTCATGGCAAATAGATGGGAAAATGTGGAAATAGTGACAAATTTCCTCTTCTTGGGCTCTAAAATCACTATGGATGGTAACTGCAGCCATGAAATCAAAAGACAATTGCTTTTCAGCAGGAAAGCTATGACAAACTAGATCATGTTTGGAAAAGCGAGACATTACTCTGCAGACAAACGTCCATATAGTCAAAGCTATGGTCTTCCCCATGGTCACGTACAGTTGTGAGAGCTGGATGGTAAAGAAGGTAGAGTGCCAAAAAGTTGATGCCTTTGAACTGCAGTTCTGGACAAGACTCCTGAGAGTCTCTTGGACTGCAAGGAGATCAAACCATCAATCTTAAGAGAAATCAACTCTGAACCTCATTGAAAAGACTGACACTGAGGCTGAAGCTCCAGTATTTTGGTCACCTGATACAAACAGCCAGTTCATTGGATGGGTTCCCTGATGCTGGAAAGACTGAGGTCAGAAGAGGGTGTCAGAGGTTGAGATGGTTGGATGGCATCACCTATGCAATAGACATGAATTTGGATAAACTTTGGGAGATGGTGATGTACAGGGAGGCCTGGTGTGCCAAAGTCCAAGAGGTCACAGAGTCAGACACAAATGGACAGCTGAACAACAACAACAAAATATACTTCACCAGATTATGGAAAGTCCCCCTCTACTTCTAGTCTTACAAATAATTCTTTTCAAATAAAATTGTATGCAAATAAATACTATTTTTGCTGAATATTTATGTACCTATTTAAATGAAAATCATATCGTTCTCTTCTTTTGCAAATTGAGGTGTTACTTACATCAAGTGTTTAATCTTTGAAGCTAGGCAAGTCTGTGCCTTTAACCTGGTGCCTACCTGTAGTTTTATGTGATCTTGGGAAAGTCTCTTTATCTCTCTTAACACTCAGTTTCATCACCTGTAAATTAGGGATAATATAAAAACTTTGCTGTACTACTGTGATGAACAAATTACAAGGCATATAAAATCTCTATATCTTAAAAATTTCTAATTCAAATATACAGGAGCTCACTTTCTGTCTTACCTTGTTAATGACTTATAAACCCCTGACATTAAAAAAAAAAAAAACTATTAAAAAAAATTTGATGGTCTTCATGCTAGGCAAGTATTTACAATATTCATTTTTGTTAGATACGTCCCAAAAGAAACTAAAAGGAAAACAAACACAACAAAGAGCATCTGTTACACCCCTTTGCCACAAAATGAAATTAATCAGAATGCAACTGATATAAATGAATCATACAAATGATACAACAGAAGACTTAAAGTTAAGAAAATCTTGAAAGATGTTGCTACAATGAAAGCTTAAATAGTCTTCAAACATAGTTGACATCGATGTTTCATGTCAATAAAGAAAGCTGTTCAAAGCTGCACTGTAGATGAATGAGTCATTGGAATTTGCTACCAGCCCCCTTATATTTTTGTCAGCAGTGAATAATGAAAACAAGGTTTTTTATTTTCTGTAGCAAATCAAGTATGATTTTTGGCTTTTTACATAGTGTTTAAAGAGGATAGATTTTCAAGCATCATGATCAATATTTATGTCATTTTCTTTTATCTTGTAAAAGTAAAGTGAGTAGAAATCACTTATCATGTCTTATCAATTGGTTAAGGAATTTCTTCTGCTTTTAAAGTGAGTATATTTTTAGACAGAGAAATCAGTTTGCCTGATCCACAGCATATAATCGTGCCTATATAGAAAATGTCTATGTATATTCTTTATGTCTAAAGTCCCAGGGTACAAACTTGTATGGCAGAAAATGACAATGAATTAAAAAGCCTCCTGATGAAAGTGAAAGAGGAGAGTGAAAAAGTTGGCTTGAAGCTCAACATTCAGAAAACTAAGATCATGGCATCTGTTCCCATCACTTCATGGGAAATAGATGGGGAAACAGTGGAAACAGTGTCAGACTTTATTTTTGGGGGCTCCAAAATTACTGCAGATGGTGATTGCAGCCATGAAATTAAAAGACACTTACACCTTGGAAGGAAAGTTATGACCAGCCTAGATAGCATATTAAAAAGCAGAGACATTACTTTGCCAACAAAGGTCTCTCTAGTCAAGGCTATGGTTTTTCCTGTGGTCATGTATGGATGTGAGAGTTGGACTGTGAAGAAAGTTGAGCGCCGAAGAATTGATGCTTTTGAACTATGGTGTTGGAGAAGACTCTTGAGAGTCCTTTGGACTGCAAGGAGATCCAACCAGTCCATCTTAAAGGAGATCAGCCCTGGGTGTTCTTTGGAAGGAATGATGCTAAAACTGAAACTGCAGTACTTTGGCCACCTCATGTGAAGAGTTGACTCATTGGAAAACATCTGATGCTGGGAGGGATTGGGGGCAGGAGAAGGGGACGACAGAGGATGAGATGGCTGGATGGCATCACCGCTCGATGGACGTGAGTTTGAATGAACTCCGGGAGTTGGTGATGGACAGGGAGGCCTGGAGTGATGCATTTCATGGGGTCGCAAAGAGTTGGACACGACTGAGCGACTGAACTGGCTGAAGCTTAGTGAATGACTTTCACTGGCATGCTTTTAGTTATTGAGTACATTATTTATATTGTTTTTCACATCCTCTTTCTGAATTGTATCAGTAAAATTTAAACCATCATCAAGGGAAAGAAAAAAACCTTTTAAAATGACATAATTTTCTTCATAAACTCGCTTACATTTAAATCCTATTCCATTTTGCCTAAAGAAACCTTTGTTTTGAATTAAAGGATATTCAGGAAAGGCAAATTTGAATCCGTTGTTTCAGTTAATCGATATTTTATGCCTTTGTTTTTCATTTCTCTTTTGGCCTCCTGCTTCTTATGCATGAAGTCATTTGTACTCAGAGAACAAGACCATTTATACATTTTTACAGAAAAGCAGAGAAGGATGATTAAGAGCACTCTTTAAAAATCATAACATGCTTTTGCTTTTATTTCTTTGCACAAGGAATGAATGTAGACAATATAAATACAAATAGAAACATGTTGATCCATTTCTTTAGTTTGCCGAATAGCATACGCTTCTTGTGCTTTGTAATTCTAAATTAATTTAGATCAGATTCTTGTATTTTATAAGCCACTGAATTGAATCTTGCTATACCACTGTCAATTATTTCATGTGGACAAATTTGCTTAATGCTTACATTTTTCATTACTGTGCTAAAGGCATTTGATTGCACTTTGGTGTCTTCAGCTGTCAAAAAAGCCAGAAGGAATCATCAGAAGGATGATTGAATGGGTTTCCTTTCATTACCTCTGCAAGTGACTCATTTTTTTATTTATATGACTGTTCTAACTATGGTAGAATTTTATGATAAAGAAAAATAAATTGTACCCAAAGGTAATATTCCCCTTTTGATGGATTATAAAACATGTAAAAATTGGTCAGTATGCATTATAATTCTTCACAGCTTCATCCTGTTAGTATATAAATTTTGAATTATTAAAATAGAGATCAATTTAGTTGGTGCTATTAAATGACAATTCATCCAGACTGCAACATTGTAAAAAGACAATACCAGATGTCAGGGTTCATGTATCTAGTCTCCTGTTGTTTTGAAAGAAAAACAGCCTTGCCTTCTATAGGTAGGACAAGTGAGAATGACAATGAGACCTGAATCAGTACAGTACATTTGAGGCTTGAAGAAAGCCTTAATTCATATTTCACAGGAAAGAAATTTACTATTATATGCTAATAAAAAAGCAGACATTCCCTTTCAAATTGCTTAAAAATAATTGAAGTATGAAGGTAAAATATTGTCACATACCAAACAAAAATTTCAAGGAGTGAAATGAACATGCATGCATGCTGTCGCTTCAGTCTGACTCTTTGTGACTTATGGACAGTGACTCTCCAGGCTTTTCTGTCCATAGGATTCTCTGGGCAAGAATACTGGAGTGGGTTGCCATGTCCTCCTCCAGGGGATCTTCCCAACCCAGAGATCAAACCCTCGTCTCTTATGTCTCCTGCACTGCACTCTTTACCACTAGTGCCACCTGGGAAGCCAACAAAAGAGATGGTCTTAAGCAGCAAAACAAAGCTTGGATTTTTGGAAAATACTTTGATCTGGTTTTCCCACAAATTTCTTAGGAACCTTCTAACAGTACTAAATTTCCCAATATTAAATGCTTCTCTTACAATAATTTATGTTCAAGATGCCTTTCCTCCTCCTTTTCACTACTGGGTGGTCATTCAGACCTCCTGTGTGCTACATAGAGTTGAACTTGCTTTCCTATCTAACACACTTGAGTTACCTGGTAGGGATTATAATCACCATTTGTAAACATGGCAGGTAAAATTTGAAGGGTATATAATTTGTCTTAAATGGCATTACTAGTATGTAGCAGAGTTGAAATCTGGATTTACACTTATTCTGACTCGAAATTCTTTAATCTTTTTTCATTTTACTCCGTTTCCTCTTTGCTTTTATTTTTCTGCCTACTGCTAATATGCAAAATAGTAAGCATTTCTAAATCTAAACAAAGTTTGAATAAAGCAAAATAAATAGAAGAATATGCAAACTTAAATATTTAAGTTTAAGAATAATGTATATGATAAAGGCAAAGTTAAAACCAACAAGCATCAAATGCAACATAGTAAAATATTCAAGCTGATAGATAAGAAATCTCACAAGTATAAATCCACTTTAGATAGAAAGGAACAAGCAAAAATTCATCTTATGACTACTCCTCAATAACATTAAATGTTACAAGGGGAATAAAAAAGGAACATGAAGCTGTTAAGTTTTTTAAAAGATTGCAATTTAAAATTTCTCACTTTTTGTTAATGCAAGAAGAGAACAGAAAGATATTCTTACTTTAACAGGATTAAAAAACAAACAAAGAAACAAACTTTTAGTGTGAGGGCAAATATTACTGTTGCAAAGTAGTGTTTAAAACCACATGTGATAAGATGTATTTAAGAGTAATTCTTGCTTTCTATCTCAACAGTGGTTTTCAAAGTTATTGTTGCAATATGCCTTTAGTTGAGAAGTGTTTAAAACTCAGGTAATAAAGATGATTGTAAGAATGCTAAGTGAATGCTACTTTGAAAAGATTTATTTTGGGGAATGGATGTGATAACCACCCAGGAATACAAATAGAAAATTATTTTAAAAGGTAGTTAATAAAGGTGGTTCAGTTCAGATCAGTTCAGTCACATGGTCATGACCGACTCTTTGCGACCCCATGAATCGCAGCACGCCAGGCCTCCGTGTCCATCACCATCTCCCGGAGTTCACTCAAACTCACATCCTTCGAGTCCGTGATGCCATCCAGCCATCTCATCCTTGGTCATCCACTTCTCCTCCTGCCCCCAATCCCTCCCAGCATCAGAGTCTTTTCCAAAGACTCAGCTCTTCACATGAGGTGGCCAAAGTAGTGGAGCTTCAGCTTTAGCATCATCCCTTCCAAAGAAATCCCAGGGTTAATCTCCTTCAGAATGGACTGGTTGGATCTCCTTACAGTCCAAGGGACTCTCAAGAGTCTTCTCCAACACCACAGTTCAAAAACATCAATTCTTCGGCACTCAGCCTTCTTCACAGTCCAACTCTCACATCCATACATGACCACAGGAAAAATCATAGCCTTTACTAGACGGAACTTTGTTGGCAAAGTAATGTCTCTGCTTTTGAATATACTGTCTAGGTTGGTCATAACTTTTCTTCTAAGGAGTAAGCATCTTTTAATTTCATGGCTGCAGTCACCATCTACAGTGATTTTGGAGCCCCACAAAAATAAAGTCAGCCATTGTGTCCACTGTTTCCCCATCTATTTGCCATGAAGTGATGGGATCAGATGCCATGATCTTCATTTTCTGAATGTTGAGCTTTAAGCCAATTTTTTCAGTCTCCTCTTTCACTTTCATCAAGAGGCTCTTTAGTTCCTCTTCACTTTCTGCCATAAGGGTGGTGTCATCTGCATATCTGAGGTTATTGATATTTCTCCCAGCAATCCTGATTCCAGCTTGTGTTTCTTCCAGTCCAGCATTTCTCATGATGTACTCTGCATAAAAGTTAAATAAGCAGGGTGACAATATACAGCCTTGACGTACTCCTTTTCCTATTTGGAACCAGTCTGTTGTTCCATGTCCAGTTCTGACAGTTGCTTCCTGACCTGCATACAGATTTCTCAAGAGGCAGGTTAGGTGATCTGGTATTTCATTCTCTTTCAGAATTTTTCACAGTTTATTGTGATCCACACAGTCAAAGGCTTTGGCATAGTAAAAGAGCAGAGGTAGATGCTTTTCTGGAACTCTCTTGCTTTTCCCATGATTCAGCAGATGTTGGCAATTTGATCTCTGGTTTCTCTGCCTTTTCTAAAACCAGCTTGAACATCAGGGAGTTCATGGTTCACGTATTGCTAAAGCCTGGCTTGGAGAATTTTGAGCATTACTTTACTAGCATGTGAGATGAGTGCAATTGTGCAGTAGTTTGAGCATTCTTTGGCATTGCCTTTCTTTGGAATTGGAATGAAAACTGACCTTTTCCAGTCCTGTGGCCACTGCTGAGTTTTCCAGATTTGCTGGCAAATTGAGTGCAGCACTTTCACAGCATCATCTTTCAGGATTTGAAACAGCTCCACTGGAATTCCATCACCTCCACTAGCTTTGTTCATAGTGATGCTTTCTAAGGCCCACTTGACTTCACATTACAAGATGTCTGGCTCTAGATTAGTGATCACATCATTGCGATTATCTGGGTCATGAAGATCTTTTTTGTACCGTTCTCCTGTGTACTCTTGCCACCTCTTCTTAATATCCTCTGCTTCTGTTAGCTCCAGACAATTTCTGTCCTTTATCAAGCCCATCTTTGCATGAAATGTTCCCTTGGTATCTCTAATTTTCTTGAAGAGATCTCTAGTTTTTCCCCTTCTGTTCTTTTCCTCTATTTCTTTGCATTGATCGCTGAAGAAGGCTTTCTTATCTCTTCTTGCTATTCTTTGGAACTCTGCATTCAGATGCTTATATCTTTCCTTTTCTCCTTTGCTTTTCACCTCTCTTCTTTTCACAGCTATTTGTAAGGCCTCCTCAGACAGCCATTTTGCTTTTTTGCATTTTTTTTGCCATGGGGATGGTCTTGATCCCTGTCTTCTGTACAATGTCACGAACTTCATTCCATAGTTCATCAGACACTCTATCAGATCTAGACCCTTAAATCTATTTCTCACTTCCACTGTATAATCAGAAGCAATTGGGTTTAGGTTATACCTGAATGGCCTAGCGGTTTTCCCTATTTTCTTCAATTTAAGTCTGAATTTGGCAATAAGGAGTTCATGATCTGAGCCACAGTCAGCTCCCAGTCTTGTTTTTGTTGACTGCATAGAGCTTCTCCATCTTTGGCTGCAAAGAATATAATCAATCTGATTTTGGTGTTGACCATCTGGTGATGTCCATGTGTAGAGTCTTCTCTTGTGTTGTTGGNAGGAGTTCATGATCTGAGCCACAGTCAGCTCCCGGTCTTGTCTTTGTTGACTGTATAGAGCTTCTCCATCTTTGGCTGCAAAGAATATAATCAATCTGATTTTGGTGTTGACCATCTGGTGATGTCCATGTGTAGAGTCTTCTCTTGTGTTGTTGGAAGAGGGAGTTTGCTATGACCAGTGCATTTTCTTGGAAAAAGTCTATTAGTCTTTGCCCTGCTTCATTCTGCATTCCAAGGCCAAATTTGCCTGTTACTCCAGGTTTTTCTTGACTTCTTACTTTTGCATTCCAGTCCCCTAGAATGAAAAGGACCTCTTTTTTAGGTGTTAGTTTTAAAAGATCTTGTAGATCTTCATAAAACTGTTCAACTTCTGCTTCTTCAGCATTACTGGTTGGGTTATAGACTTGGATTACTCTGATATTGAATGGTTTGCCTTGGAGACCAACAGAGATCATTCTGTCATTTTTGAGATTGCATCCATGTATTGCGTTTTGGACTCTTTTGTTGACCATGATGGTTACTTCATTTCTTCTGAGGGGTTCCTGCCCACAGTAGTAGATATAATAGTCATCTGAGTTAAATTCACCCATTCCAGTCCATTTTAGTTTGCTGATTCCTAGAATGTCAATGTTCACCCTTGCCATCTCCTGTTTGACCACTTCCAATTGGCCTTGATTCATGGACCTGACATTCCAGGTTCCTATGCAATATTGCTCTTTACAGCACTGGATCTTGTTTCTATCACTAGTCACATCCACAACTGGGTATTGTTTTTGCTTTGGCTCCATCTTTTGATTCTGTCTGGAGTTATTTCTCCACTGATCTCCAGTAGCATATTGGGCACCTAATGACCTGGGAAGTTCCTCTTTTGGTATCCTATCATTTTGCCTTTTCATACGTTCATGGGGTTCTCAAGGCAAGAATACTGAAGTGGGTAGCCATTCCCTTCTCCAGTGGACCACATTCTGTCAGACCTCTCCACCATATGCCACCTGTCTTGGGTTGCCCCGCAGGCATGGCTTAGTTTCATTGAGTTAGACAAGGCCATGGTCCTAGTGTGATTAGATTGACTATTTTTCTGTGAGTATGGTTTCAGTGTGTCTGCCCTCTGATGCCCTCTTGCAACACCTACCATCTTACTTGGGTTTCTGATACCTTGAGCGTGGGGTGTCTCTTCACAGCTGCTCAAGCAAAGCACAGCAGCTGCTCCTTACCTTGGATGAGGGGTATCTCCTTACCGCCACCATTCCTGACCTTCATCGTGAGATAGCTCCTCTAGTCCCTCCTATGCCTGTGCAGCCACCAATCTTCGGGTTGCTCTGGCCTCGGGCTTGGTTGGCTCCTCCCAGCTGCTGCCCCTGGCCTCTGGCTTGGGGTGGCTCCTCAAGGTCACCGCCCCTGGCCTCGGGCTTGGGGTGGCTCCTCAAGGTCACCGCCCCTGGCCTCGGACTTGGGGTGGCTCCTCAAGGTCACCGCCCCTGGCCTAGGGTGCAAGGTGGCTTCTCCTGGCCGCCCAGACCTCAGACACGGGGTATCTCCTCCCGGCCACCACTGGCCTTGGACGCGGGGTGTCTCCTCCCAGCTGCCACTGACCTCGGATGCAGGGTAGCTCCTCTCGGCTGCTGCCCCTGACCTCCAACGCGGGGTGTCTCCTTGGAAAAAAATGCTTTGTAATATATTGAGTGCCAGAAGAGGTACCAGAAGGATATCAGGACAATGAAGCAATGAATGAAAAGAATAAACACATTCATTATTAAAATAATTTTCTTAAAATTTCATAATGTGATAGAAAGTGTTAAGATTTTAACTACAGAATGCATCCACAGAAATCAGAAAGGAGGGGCTCACAATGCACTGCTATTCATGTTTTCCACCAGTGTAGTAAAAATTAAGCAATTTGTTATTCATTTCAAAAGATAGTTAATACAAAAGACAATGGAACTTTATATCACAGTGGAGAAAAATGACAAGTATTTTAGAATTTCTTAGTCCAATATTTGAGTTCTTTTCAAAGACTTTCAGATTCTGTAATCTTGTACAAGTTAGACACTCACTGCCCACATCTATAAAGGACAGACAACAATGCCTATTTTAATATATTATTTTGAATGTATTATGGGTAAAATTCCAAGTGTAGTTCTTGGGGCATTTAATTTATGTGAAAAATTCTCTCTCCCTTTTGTTTAGTCCCATAGGTCAAATACTTTCTTGGTAGAATTATGCTATATATTTTTATGCACCTGAAATATTTTCCATATATCTTTTCTGATTATTGCTACAACATGAAAGTTATCATAGTTTCTCTTGTTCCAGCAACTTTAGTTGCTCATAATATCATTTTAATGGTTTCATTTAAATATTATTTTAAATTTTGTGTTCTTTGCAAATAATGATAAATTATCTCTTTAGTTTCAAATTTTACTATTTTTTCCAAAATTGAATAGTGATTTTAACTTATAATTTCACAATTAAATTCAGTGCTAACCAGTTGAAATGTGTGTGTGTGTGTGGGAGGGGGGTGGTGGTTATAGACATATTCACATCAAGGATACCACATTATAAATAGTTGCCATGTTTCCTGAGACTCTTCTAGAGTCTTAATGATTTCTTTGTTTTGAAGACCTTGAGAGTTCTAAGGAGTAACAGTCATTACCAAGGAATAGTATTTTTTTAAATGTAAATTTATTTTACTTAATTAATTTATTTATTTAAAAGTGTGTGTTTTGCAGCTGTTCAGCTCTAATCCACTGTTGTTATACTGTTGTATAACACTTTTCGCTGTAGTGTGAGGTATAGGGGAGAGAGTTCATTTTATATTCTTTTAAATATTTTTCAGATCTTAAATTGGTCTTTGACTTCAGACTGTGGTATATCTCCCTCTACAAATTCTTGTCTCTTACTCTTTTTCCTGGGTTCAGAGTTTCTAATCTATTTTCTTGAAATCAATATTTTGTTGACTGTATTTTTCCTTCTAGGAGGACAAGGTTGGAGAGATGTCCAGAAAGAAAGAATTTCCCTCCCCCAACTAAAATAGAATTTAAAAAATTATATTCTAGCAAGATATTTTCTGTGGAGAGCATGGTTTTCTTTTCTTTTTTTAAAATATAAATTTATTTATTTTAATTGGAGGTTAATTACTTTACAATATTGTATTGGTTGCTTGGGGCTGGTGCACTGGGATGACCCAGAGGGATGGTAAGGGGAGGGAGGAGGGACGGGGGTTCAGGATGGGGAACACGTGTATACCTGTGGCGGATTCATGTTGATGTATGGCAAAATTTATTTATTTTAATTGGAGGTCAATTACTTTACAATATTGTATTGGTTTTGCCATGCATCAAAACGAATCACCAGTCCAGGTTTGATGCATGATACTGGAATAATGATGTTTTATTGTCAAAATGGTAATACCATTTTGTACGATTTTTCAATTTTGTTTTAGTGGATGTTTTGCTTGTCATTAAATTGGATTATGAAATATTTATATTATGCTTTGTACTATAATCCAATACTATGTCATTTATTTTCCTGATTAAATTGTTCCACTTGGGTAGATCTTTCAGTTGACTCATTGGTCTCTTTTGCTCACATAATTTTGGTTTCTGAACATTTCTTTATTTTTAGTCACTAAAAGATTCTCCAAGATTATCTTGTTTATTCCTCCAGCTCTAGAATCAGTCAGTTCTCCAAGAATTTCTGATTTCTTTCATTGTAGATAATTATTAGAGATAATAATTCAGGTGTTGAGTGTGTGGTTGCTACTGGGATGTTGTTACTTCTAGATCATATTAGTTGACAAAGCATGGAATATCTATGCTTCATATAAATATCTCTATATGTATCTATTTGTATTTATCTTCAACTAATCATGAGTTAGTACTGACGTCTTCAATTCTAATCCAGTATGGTACTGTATGGAGAATTCAAGCTTCCTTCCCTTATTTATCTATAATCTCTCACTCCACATGACTCCCATCATCTGCTCTCCAACCACTTATTACATGAATTTCAATATACATTTATAATTATTTCTGTTTTTAACCCTCACCCATGACGTGGGGAAAACTTTACAAAGTAAAAGGTAGTGTTTATGAACTGCTTATTTTGGCTTTTGTCTCACAGATGCTACTAATTTCAAAAGTTACCTAGTTCAGCATTTTCCCCCTAACCCTTTTAGTGAGATTGCTTCATATATTTATGTCAGTTGTGTTGTTTTATCATATTCTGTATTCTGACCCGCTATCACCAGATATTCTAAATGATTTCTTTGAATTTGCATACTTTAAGGTTCACTCTTTATCCTGTAAAGTTCTGTGTTTTGACAAATTCATAGTGTGATTTATCCAGCATCACAATATTGTAAAGAATAATTTCACTGCCTTAGAAACAAAAAGAAAAGTGTTTTATTTATCCCATCACCCTTCTTCAAGCCCTTGGCAGCTGATGATTTGTTGGTTTTTCTTTTGTTTTTGAATGTTATATAAATAGCATCATATAATACATAGACTTTCAGACTAACTTCTTTAACCCAGGAGTTTAACTTCATCTATTTAGTCCAATAGCTTATTTCTTGTTATTGCTGAACAAAATTCCATTGTATGGATCTATTGCTTTCTGTTTATACTGTTCACCTGTTGAAGGACATCATGGTTGCTTCTAGTTTTCAACTAGCATGAATAAAGCTCTTATGAACAACCATATGCAGATTTTTGTTTGGACATATGTTTCTAATCATTTGGGTAATGACCTAGAAGTGCAATTTCCGGATGTTTTGGAAAGGCTATATTTAGCTTTATAAAAAACTGATAGACTGCTTTCCAAAATTACCATCATTCTGCATTCCCACAGGCAGTAAATGAGACTTTCTGTTGCTATGCATTCTTTCCAGTAATTTATACTCTCAAGTTTTTGAATTTCAGCCACTGTACTGGGATATGTAGTGGCAACTTACTGTTTTAATTGCAATTGCCTAGTGACTAATGTGCTAGCTTCCTCTCATATATGTTTTTAAAAGTTATTTGCTTGTCTTCTTTGGTGAGATGCTTTCATATTTTTGCCTGTTATTCTATTTACAATTTTGTTTTCCTATTATGGGTTTTTTTTTTGCATATTTTAAATGAGTTCTTAATCAGTTGTCTGTTGGCAAATTTTTTCTCCCTGATTGTCTTATGAATTGATTCTTATTGCTGCTATAACAAACCAGCACAAAGTGAGTGACTGAAACAATGCAAATTTATTCTGTTATTGTTCTTGAGATCAGAATTTCTACAGATATGGTGTAGTCAAGGCTGTATTTCTCCTAGAGTTACTAAGAGAGAGTCCATTCCTATCCTTTTCTTTTCTTTTCTTTCTTTCTTTCTTTTTTTTTTTTTTTTTTTTTTTTGGCTCATGGCCTCACTCTCCTTCTTCAAAATCAGCAGCATGGAATTTCTCTCTCTGACCCTTACTCTTTTCCCCTCATTTTATTAAAAACCTTATGTTTACATTGGGGTCACCAATAATCCAAGATGATCTCCCTATTTGAAGATTCTTAATTATATCTGCAAAATTCCTTTTGCCATGCAAGGTAACATTCACATCAGTTCAGTTCAGTTCAGTCGCTCAGTCGTGTCCAACTCTTTGCGACCCCATGAATCGCTGCACGCCAGGCCTCTCTGTCCACCACCAACTCCTGGAGTTCACCCAGACCCATGTCCATGGAGTCAGTGACGCCATTCAGCCCTCTCATCCTCGGGGTTGTCCCCTTCTCCTCCTGCCCCCAATCCCTCCCAGCATCAGAGTCTTTTCCAATGAGTTAATTCTTCGCATGAGGTGGCCAAAATATCGGAGCTTCAGCTTCAGCATCATTCCTTCCAAACAAATCCTAGGGTTGATCTCCTTCAGAATAGACTGGTTGGATCTACTCGCAGTCCAAGGGACTCTCAAGAGTCTTCTCCAACACCACAGTTCAAAAGCATCAATTCTTTGGCACTCAGCCTTCTTCACAGTCCAACTCTCACATCCATACAGGCCACTGGAAAAACCATAGCCTTGACTAGGCAGACCTTATTTGGCAAAGTAATATCTCTGCTTTTGAATATGCTATCTAGGTTTGTCATAACTTTTCTTCCAAGGAGTAAGCATCTTAGCAGTGTATTTTTTGAAGCAAAGTTTTTAAAATTCCAATAAAGTTTATTTTATTATTTTTTGATGGATTGTGCTTTTGGTATGGTATCAAAAAATTCATGAAACCAAAGGTCATCTATATTTTCTCTTGTTTTTCTTTATAAGTCTTAATATTTTCCATTTTCCATTTAGTTCTATGACCCATTTTTACTTAACATTTGTGAAAGATGTAAAGTCTGAGTCAAGACTCATTATTTTGCCTGGGTGTTCATTTCTTCTTGTTACTGTAACAAATTACCACAAACTCAGTGGCTTAAAACTGCAAAAATTTATTTCATTATAGTTTTTGAGTCAAGAATACAATATGCATTTTGGGGGTCCTGTTACTTCTAGAGATGCTAATAGAAAATCTTTGCCTTGTGTTTCTAGCTTCAGGAGGACACCTGAATTCCTTGGCTCATAGATACTTCCTGCATCTTCAGAACAGCAGCAAGTATATTCAAATCTTTGCTCCTGTTTTTTGTCTTTTTCTCAGATCCTCACCCTCTTGTCTCCCTCTTATATACTTGGCCTTATCTGGATAATGTGGTTATGTCAAAATTCTCAATTACATCTGCAAAGCCCCTTTTATCATCTAAGGTAGTGTATTTATAAGCTTTGGGATTAGGACATGGACATTTTTCAAGGACATTATTTTGCTTACCAAACATATAGACATCCAATTGCTCTAACACCATTTGTTAAAACAAAACAAAACAAAACAAAAAACTATCCTTACTATATTGAATTGCTTGGCTCCTTTTAACAGTCAATTGATTAATATATTTATATGAGTTTATTTCTGGGCACTCTTTATGATCTATGTGTCTCTTCTTTCACTGACATCACATTTTCTTGATTATATAGCTTTAGAGTAAGTCTAAAACATATATTACGAATCCATTTTTTTTTCTTCTTTTTCAGTATTGCATTACCTATTCTCAGCTTTCTTTGTTTCCATATACACTTTAAAGGGGTTTCCCTGGTGGCTTGGTGGGATGGAATCCACCTGCCAATGTGAGGTAGAAATTACTAGGCAGTCACTATAGAATTCTGAGACTTCAGTCGTATTTTCAGTAAACATCCTGCTCTATGGTCCCAAATTTCTGGAATGTGTTTTTGGTTTGATGAATTATCAGCACTCAAATCCAGGAAAGGGCAGTAATTAACTTCTGTACCATATGCCTGAGGGAAAAACGACTGGTGATCATTAATCTTAAACCCATAAGTCTGGTCTAAGGTAAAATGGTCCAGGGGACATGAAAAGGTGGCAACTTAATTTGAGTATCAAGAGAAACCTTAGTTTAAGGGAAGGATCTTGACCTTTAAACTGGTTAGAAACAACATGATTTAGGAACAGGAGATAACCAAAATTGTACAGATTAATACTGGAAAACTGCTGTAATCCCCACCTTTTGGGGGACTTTCTACCCCTCTCATGTCTATGCTGAGACCTTTGTTCTTTTTTCCTTGTTATAAATCCCGATTTGCTTTCTACCAAGAGTGTGCAGTTCATGGATTCCATTCTTCAGCTTCGTGGACAAGAACTCAGATTCCCGTTTAAAACACATGAGACATTTGATCCCTAGATCAAGAAGATCTCCTGGAGAAGGAAATGGCAGCCCACTCCAGCACTCTTACCTAGAAAATCCTATGAACAGGGGAGCCTGGTGGGCCACAGTCCATGTGAAAGTGAAAGTGATAGTCACTCATTCATGTCTGACTCTTTGCGATCCCGTGGACTGTAGCTAGCCAGGCTCCTCTGTCCATGGAATTCTCCAAACAATAATACTGGAATGGGTAGACAAAGGGTCACAAAAAAGTCAGACATTACTTAGTGGCTAAACAACAAAAAATACACTTTAAAATCAATTTGTTATTGTCTACAGATTGTTTGCTACAATTTTTTTAATATAGATTTATTTTAATTGGAGGTTAATTACTTTATAATATTGTATTAGTTTTGCCATATGTCAACATGAATCTGCCACAGGTAAACACATGTTCCCCATCCTGAACCCCTCTCCTACCTCCCTCCCCATACCATCTCTCTGAGTCGTCCCAGTGCACCAGCCCCAAACATCCTTTCATTTGAGGCTGCTTTGAATTTATACATAGAATGGGAAGACTTGACATTTTAGCAATCTGAGTCTTTAATCTGTGAATGTGGATTATTTCTCCACTTGTTTAGATATTATTTGAATTTTTCATCAGAGCTTTGAAGATTTTGGCATTAGATACTGAAAATACATATTTTTAGATTTGTACTAGTGTATCATTTTGTTTCGTGCTATTGTTTAAGTTCAAGTTTTGAATTTTAAATACCAATTGCTTATTACTGGAAAAAAATTAACTTTTGTGTTTTAAATTTTATCCTTCCTGCACATTTGCATGTTTTTTTCCAGGAGATTTTTAAAATTTTTTCTAAGTTTTGTGAGGATTTACTACATAAAAAGCCATGAGTTCTGCAAACAAAAACTGCTTTATTTCCTCCTTCATGCCCTTCCTTTCTTTTCCTTATCTGATTGCACTACCAATGACCTTTAGTGCAATGTTGAACAGGAGTAGTGGGAGAGTACACCTTTGCCTTTCTCCTAATCTTCATAGAAAGCATTCAGGTTCTCACAGCTAATTATGATATTAGCTGTTGGATTTTTGTGGATATTGTTCATCAGTTTAAGGAAGTCTCTATTTCTAATTTGTTCAGAGTTTTACCATAAATGTGTGTGTGACATTTTTCTGACTCAAGATGTTTAGATAAGTTCCCTTCTTTCGCCTATTGATATGGTTGATTACACTGATTTTTGAATATTGTATACCTGAAATAAATCACACTTTGGTTGCAGTAAATAATTTTTCAAATAAAGTCTTGGATTTAATGTTTTATTATTTTTTTGATTTTTATAGCTATGTTCATAAAAGATACTGCTCAGGGAGAAAGCCAATTCTGACTTCATGTTGGAAACTGTTTCTTTGACTTACTTTTTGTTGCTTTTATTATTATAATCATACTTACTGGCTTGCCACAGAGGACCCTGCCCCTCTGCTTGACTGTAAACTAAAGTGCCTTTGTTCAGCTCATAGAGAGATAATTTGTTCCAACCCACCTGTGAATAGAAGATATTAACACACCCCTTCCAAAGGCTGGCTGTTACTTTGGAGATGTTTTGCAAGACCGAAGACCTTTTCACTTTACTTCCCCATGTCTTTCCCTCTCTTTTCTGCCTTTTGACTTTAGTTCCTCATGTTTCCTTCTCTCTGTTCTGTAAAAGAATCTGGCATCTAGAGCACAATAAGGTGGTTATTTTGAGGTACTAGCCTGCCATCTTCTTGGTCTGCCAACTCCCAGATTAAAGTGTCTTCCTTGCCTCAACACCTTGTCTCTTGTATTCATTGGCCTGTTTTGCGGTGAGCAGAGAGAGACTGAACTCAGTAACACTATCAATCTGTAATGTTTCTTTCTTGTAATTTATTTGTCTGATTTTGGTAGTAGGGTCATGCTGACCTCACAGAATGAGTTAAATATTCCCTGTGTTTTCATTTTCTCTCGAGTGAGTTGAAATCCATAGGATGGCAAGGAGTCAGACACAACTGAAGTGACTTAGCATACATGCATACCTGTAGGTTACCAAAGTTTCAGATTTCTCTCAGGTCTTAATTTTCTCCCTTCTGGATTTTGAAAATACTCTTCTTTTATAAAAGTGTGTGTCTTGCAGCTCTTCAGCTCTAATCCACTGTTGTTATACTGTTGTATAACACTTTTTGCTGTAGTGTGAGGTATAGGGGAGAGAGTTCATTTTATATTCTTTTAAATATTTTTCAGATCTTAAATTGGTCTTTGACCTCAGACTGTGGTATATCTCCCTCTACAACTTCTTGTCTCTTACTCTTTTTCCTGGGTTCAGAGTTTCTAATCTATTTTCTTGAAACTCAATATTTTGTTGACTGTATTTTCCTTCTTAGAGGACAACAAGGTTGAAGAGATGTCCAGAAAGAAAGAATTTCCCTCCCCCAACTAAAATAGAATTTAAAAAATTATATTCTAGCAAGATATTTTCTGTGGAGAGCATGTTTTTCTTTTCTTTTTTTAAATATAAATTTATTTATTTTAATTGGAGGCTAATTATAACATTGTATTGGTTTTGCCATACATCAACATGAATCCACCATGGGTGTACACATGAAAGCTCTTGTTATATATTCCCATAGATATTCATTTGTGGCCATGGCCCAGGAGAATCCAAGATTTCTTGGATCTTTACCATGAGATCTTGGTGGTTTCCTGGTGCTAATGCCCACAAAAATGGGGGTTGTGCCCAAGACTACAACCCATGAAAATTTTCACTCTTATACTTTTCTACACTCAACTTTATGGAATTTATCAAAATTATCATATACATATTCCTATTATTTTATGTATCTAGAGGTTTCTATTACAAGTAAACCTGTTTCTATTGCTATATCTTTCTGTATGTACTTGTCTCTCTAAATTTTGGCTGTTGTTTTCTGATTGTGTGTTTTTGATCCTGTGACCTCAGTTATCCAATAGATCCAGATAGTCATTAATTTTCAGTTTTCCTACCTTTATGTTGTTTTTAAGGTTGGATATGATGATTTCCAAACTCTTTATATATCAGAGTTGAAAATAGAAATAAGAAAAGGTAATTTAAATTTGTATCAGCACAAGTTTTCTCTAATATTGTATGCTTGAGATAAAATTTTAATTTTTCTCTCTAAAAATATTCATTTTATGCACTGTTAATGAGAACTTGAGTTTTACCTTATTTCTTTTAAAATCAATGGTTTTTCATAATGTGCTGCTTAGTTTAGATGGTAAATCTGGCTATAAGATTGATTGTGTGTACATGGGGTGTTTAAGAGATGTGCCTATACCCAAGTCTGTGTTTGACAAAAACCTAGATAATATTTAGTTTAGCAAACTTTACTCTCAAACTCAGTTTTTCTTGGGATATTTTCATTACCACATATCATCACTTTTATCTAAATATTGGACAAATAATTGTGTCTTATTCTAAACTGACATATCCTAGAGATTTTTATGTGAAGAGCTTTATCATCAAGATTTTAATGAAGCTGAGCCACATTTCATCCCAATTCCAAAGAAAGGCAATGCCAAAGAATCTTCAAACTACCATACAATTGCAGTCATCTCACACATTAGCAAAGTCATGCTTAACTTCCAGATGTTCAAGCTGGATTTAGAAAAGACAAAGGAACCAGAGATCAAATTGACAAAATCCGATGGATCATCAAAAAAGCAAAGTTCCAGAAAAACATCTACTTCTGCTTCATTGACTATACCAATAAAGCCTTTGACTGTGTAGATCACAACAAACTGGTAAATTCTGAAAGAGATGGAAATATCAGACCACCTTACCTGCCTCCTGATAAACTTGTATGCAGGTCAAAAAGCAACAGGCAGAACTGGACATGGAAAAAAGACTGGTTCCAGATTGGGAAAAGATTATGTCAAGGCTGTATAGTGTACTCATCTTAACTTCCAGATGTTCAAGCTGGATTTAGAAAAGACAAAGGAACCAGAGATCAAATTGACAAAATCCTATGGATCATCAAAAAAGCAAGAGTTCCAGAAAAACATCTACTTCTGCTTCATTGACCATACCAATAAAGCCTTTGACTGTGTAGATCACAACAAACTGGTAAATTCTGAAAGAGATGGAAATATCAGACCACCTTACCTGCCTCTTGATAAACTTGTATGCAGGTCAAAAAGCAACATGCAGAACTGGACATGGAAAAAAGACTGGTTCCAGATTGGGAAAAGATTATGTCAAGGCTGTATAGTGTGACCCTGCTTATTTAACTTCTATGCAGAGTACATCATGCAAAATGCCAGGTTGGATTAAGCACAAGCTGGAATCAAGATTGCCGGGAGAAATATCAATAACCTCAGATATTCAGATGACACCACCCTTACCACAGAAAGTAGAGAAGAACTATAGAGCATTTTGATTAAAGTGAAAGAGGAGAGTGAAAAACCTTGCTTAAAACTCAACATTCAGAAAACTAAGATCATGGCATCCAGTCCCATCACTTCATGGAAAATAGATGGGGAAACAATGGAAACAGTGACAGACTTTATTTTGAGGGGGATCCCAAATCACTGTAGCTGGTGACTGCAGCCATGAAATTAAAAGACACTTGCTCCTTGGAAGAAAAGCTATGACCAACCTGGACAGCATATTAAAAACCAGAGAATTACTTTACCAAAGTTCAGTCTAGTCAAAGCTTTGGTTTTTCCAGTAGTCATGTATGGATGTGAGATTTGGATCTTAAAGAAATCTGAGAGCTGAAGAATTGATGATTTTGAACTGTGGTATTGGAGAAGACTTTTGAGAGTCCCTTGGACTGCAAGGAGATCCAACCAGTCCATCCTAAAGGAAATCAGTCCTGAATATTCGTTGGAAAGTGGATGCTAAAGCTGAAACTCCAATACTCTGGCCACCTGATGCAAAGAGCAGACTCATTGGAAAAGACCCTGACACTAGGAAAGCTTGAAAGCAGGAAGAGAAGGGGATGACAGGATGAGATGGTTGGATGGCATCACCAACTTAATGGACATGGGTTTCGATGGACTCCGAGAATTGGTGATGGACAGGGAGGCCTAGCGTGCTGCAGTCCATGGGGTTGGAAAGAGTTGGACACAACTGAGTGACTGAACTGAACTGAATTAAACTGAAACACATAACGAGAGTGATATTGTTTGATAATTTTCTATTTCTTCCAGCTATTGTCATTTTTCTTTCCTTATGCGTATGATAAGGTGTGCTGTGATCTAGACCCTTCTTTTCTGTTATACAGAGTGAGGTAAGTCACAAGGATAAAACAAACATTATATATTAACACATATATATGGAATTCAGAAAAATGGTACTGATGAACCTAACTGCAGAGTAGGAATAGAGATGCAGACTTAGATAACAGACTTGAGGACATAAGGGGAAGGGGAGGGTGGGAAAAAACAAGAGAATAGCATTGACATATATATGCTGCTGCTGCTAATTCACTTAAGTCGTGTCCGACTCTGTGCGACAGCAGCCCACCATAGACGGCATAGACGGCAGCCCAACAGGCTCCGCTGTCCCTGGGATTCTTCAGGCAAGAATACTGGAGTGGGTTACCATTTCCTTCTCCTATGCATGAAAATGAAAAGTGAAAGTGAAGTTGCTCAGTCATGTCCGACTAGCAGCAATCCCATGGACTGCAGCCTACCAGGCTCCTCCGTCCATGGGATTTTCCAGGCAAGAATACTGGAGTGGGTGCCATTGCCTTCTCCGGACATATATATGCTACCATGTGTGAAATAGATAGCTGGTAGAAAGCTGCTGCATAGCATAGGGATCTCAGCTCACTGCTCTGTGATGACCTAGAGGTGTGAGGTGGTGGGGTGGGAGGGAAAGGGTATATGTATACATATAGCATATTCATATTGTTTTACAGCAGAAACTAACACAACATCGTAGAGCAATTATAACTTGATTTTATTTGTTTTAAACAAATAAAAAAATAAATAAAACAAAATAAATCATTTTTTCCCCTCCAACTTCACCTCTTTCTGCCTTTTCTAATACCCTCTCTTTTCTTTCATACTGAACACTGTATAGGTAACCTCATTATAGGTAATTATTCATTATTCTTGGCATACTATTCTCTTGCATATATAGGGTGCCATTGCCTTCTCCGGACATATATATGCTATCATGTGTGAAATAGATAGCTGGTAGAAAGCTGCTGCATAGCATAGGGATCTCAGCTCACTGCTCTGTGATGACCTAGAGGTGTGAGGTGGTGGGGTGGGAGGGAAAGGGTATATGTATACATATAGCATATTCATATTGTTTTACAGCAGAAACTAACACAACATCGTAGAGCAATTATAACTTGATTTTATTTGTTTTAAACAAATAAAAAAATAAATAAAACAAAATAAATCATTTTTTCCCCTCCAACTTCACCTCTTTCTGCCTTTTCTAATACCCTCTCTTTTCTTTCATACTGAACACTGTATAGGTAACCTCATTATAGGTAATTATTCATTATTCTTGGCATACTACTCTCTTGCATATATTTGGAGCCTAACCACTCATGTTTCAGTCTTTCCCACTCAGTTTTTCTAGTAACTCTCATTCATCTTCCAAACCCTATCTCCTTTATGAAGCTTCCCCAGAGTCCACATTTCCCCAATACTACAGCTTAACTCCCAGCTTTATCTTTTGTGATAGCTGTTTAAATATTTCTATCCTGTGAAACAATATAGGCTACTGGTGTGCAAGCGTGTTATCTCTCCCTTTATCTTTCCCCTGTAATGATAGCACAGAGCCTGTAGGCCTATCGGTGCTCAGCTCCCATACATATGTGTGCTCAGTCATTCAGTCATATCCAACTCTTTGCAACCCCATGGGCTTGCAACCTGCTAGGATCCTCTGTTCATGGGATTTCCCAGGCAATAATACTAGAGTGGGTTACCATTTCCTTCTTCCAGGGATCTTCCTGACCTGGGGATTGACATTTCTTATGTCTCCTGCATTGGCAGGTAGGTTCTTTACCATTGAGCTACCATACATATAAGTGAATGATAAATGAAGAAATCAATAGTTGGCAACATCTTGGTAGCTCTGACTTCTTTTTAAATTTTTATTATATAAGTTTTGGGTTTACAGCATTATAATTCAACATCCATATACAATACAAAGTGATCACCACCACAAGTCTTGTTATCGTATTGTTGATCTCTTCATTCATTTGCCTATCCCTCAACCTACTTCCCTCCTGGTTACTACTACTATTACCTCTGTATCTATGAATTTGCTTTTATTTCACTTGTTCATTTTTTTAAAAATATTCTACATATTAGTGTAATCATATAGCATTTGTATATTTGTCTTTCTTCCTCAGAATTATTTCACATAACATAATAACTTCAAGGCCATCTGTGTTGTTGTCAAAGGCTGGATTTGATTCCTTTTTTATGACTGAGTGATATTACATTGTGTATATATGCCACATCTCCTTTATCCATTCATCCTTCCCTCAATAGGCCCCTAGGTTTTCCCCATATTTTGAATATTACTAAACTGCAATGAACACAGAGTTGAAATAAGTATCTTAGCATTCTTTGGATAATACACAAAAGTGGATTATATGGGTCAAATGGTAATTCTATTCTTAAATTTCTAAAGAATCTTCATACTGATTTTCAAAGTGATTATTCCAACTTGCAGTCTCACCAACAGTGTATCAGGGTTCTCTTTTCTTTATATCCTTTCCACCATTTGCTATTTCTTCTTTTTTGATAATAACCATTCTGACAGGGATGAGTTGATATTTCATTGTAGTTTTGATTTGCATTTCTCTAATAGTGATACTGTATATGTTTTCATGTGCCTGTTGGCTATATGTATATCTTCTTTGGAAAAATGTTTATTCAGTTCCTTTGCCCATTTTTTTTTTTAACTTTTTTTCCCCCATGGGTCTTTTAATGTTGAATTATATGAGTTCTTTATATATTTCACATAATAACCCATTATTATACATATGATTTGCAAGTATCTTTTCCCATTTAGTAGACTACCTTTTCATTTTGATGAAGATTTCATTTGTTGTGTAGAAGCCTTTTTATTTGATGCAGTTCCATTTGTTTATTTATACTTTTTTTCCCTTGATTTTGATTTTCTTCCCTTCCCTCCCCCATGAAAGTGATGCTAAGATGTTGCCTCTGAGGCTACTTCTTATGTTTTCCCC
The DNA here is from genome assembly GCA_006408695.1 of Aepyceros melampus. NCBI lineage: Eukaryota > Metazoa > Chordata > Mammalia > Artiodactyla > Bovidae > Aepyceros > Aepyceros melampus. Next base: position 75,760 of record SJXQ01006519.1, read on the forward strand.
AGGAATTTTATGACTTCAAGTCTTACATTTAAGTATTTAATTCATTTTGAGTTAATTTCTGAATATTGTGTAAAATAATGATCTAGTTTTATTCTTTTGTGTGTGGTGGTCCAGTTTTTTCAACATCATTTATTGAAGAGACTCTCAGTTCTCCATTGTATGTTGTCTCCTTTGTCAGAAATTAGTGATCTTTATATGCATAGGTTTATTTCTGGGTTCTCTATTCTGTTCTGTTAATCTTAGTGTCTGTTTTTGTGCCAGTACCATACTGTTTTGATCACTATAGCTTTGCAGAATACTTTGAAATCAGGGAACATTATCCCTTTATCTTTGTTCTTCATTCTGAAGATTTTTTGGCTATTCAAAGTCTATTGCTTTTCCACACAAACTTTAGAATTATGTTTTCTATTTCTGGGATGTAAGCCATTGGAAATTTAATAAAATTGCATTGAATCTGTACATTTTTTTGGGTAGTACAAACATTTTAAGAGTATTAATTCTTGCAATCTATGAACATCAGATATCTTTCCATTTATTTTTGTCTTCAACAGTTTCTTTCATAAGTATCTTAGGTTTTCAATGTATAGAATATTTAGTCCATTGGTTAGACTTATGCCTAGGTCTTTTATTATTTTTGATGCAATTATAAATGAGATTATTTTCTTAGTTTTTGTTTCACATAGTTTGTTATTCATATATAGAAATGCCACAAATTTCTGTGAATTTATTATGTATCTTTTGTCTCTACTGAATTCATTTTTTACTTCTAAATTTTTTTTTGGTGGCACCTTTAGAGTTTTCTATATATAGTATCATGTCTTATGCAAATAGTGACACTTTTCCTTTTTACTTTCTGATTTGGATGACATTTATTTCTTTTTCTTGTATGATTTTCTGATTAGGACCTCCAATCCTATAATGAATAAAAGTGGGTGGGTGGGAATCCTTGTTTTCTTCCTTATCTTGATGGGAAAGCTTTGAGCTTTTCACCAATGAGTATGGTATTATCTTTGTGTTTGTCAAATATGGCTTTCATTATGTTGAGGGGCATTACCTTTATATTCACTTTATTGAAAGTTTTTATCATAAACATATGTGAATTTTTAAAATGTTATTTCTTCATCTATTGAAATGATTATACACTTTTATATTTCATTTTGTTACTGTGGTATATCACACTGATTGACTGCTGATATTGAACCATCCTGTATCCCTGGAATGAATCTTACTTGAACATTCTGTATATTCTTTTTAATGTGTTCTTTGATTCATTTGGTAATATTTTGTTGATTATTTTTAGATTTATTAAGGATATTGGCCCATAAATTAGTCTTTATGTGTGTGAGTGGAGTACATATCTACTCTTTTGTCAGGGTAACTCTGGCTTTAGAAAAGTATTTGAAAGGTTTTCGTACTCTTAAATATTTGGAAGAGTTTGAAAGAACAGGTATTAAATCTTCCTTGAATGTTTTGTAGTGTTCACCAATGAAGCTTTTTGGTCCGTGGCTTGCTGTTTGATTATTGCCTCAATTTTATTCTTCTCAAATGTACACGTTATTCTCCAGGAAAGGTTACATTTTAGGTCACAAAACTTGTCTCAATAAACTCAAGAATACTGAAATTATATCAACCATCTTCTCTGATCATGATACAAAACCAACAGTCACCAAAAAAAGAAAAAAGGCCAAACCCACAACAATGTAGAGATGAAGCAACATGCTATTGAAAACCAATGGGACATGAAAGATACCAAAGGAGAAATTAAAAATTGCCTATAGATAAATGAAAATAGAACTATGACATATCAAAATCTGCAGGAAGCAGTAAAAATATTTCTAAGAAGTAAATTTATAGCAATACAAGCATACCTTAGGAAATAAGAAAACTCCAAAATAAACATTTTAACTGTATGCTCAGAGTATCTAAAGAAAAGAAAAAGAATAGAAATGGAAAGTAACAAGTGGAAGAAAACATTATAAATCAGAATAAAAATAAATGAAATAGAAGCTAGTAAAAACAATGAAAAAGATCAATGAACTAAGAGCTGGTTCTCTGAAAAGATAAACATTTGACAAGATTCATGCAAAAAAGAGAGAACTCAAATAAATAAATTTAGAAATGAAGAGAAATGACAACAGAGACCACAAAGATACACAGGTAATAAGAACCTATTAAGAAAAATTATCTTCCAACAAACTGGACAACCTAAAAGAAACGGATATATCTCTAGAAACACAAAACTTTCCCAGACTGAAAGGAGGAAATGGAATGCTTAACATCACTAATTACTAGAGAAATGCAAGTCAAAGCTACAATGAGGTGTCATCTCACACTGGTCAAAATGGCCACCATGAAAAATCTATAAACAATAAATCCTGGAAATGGTGTAGATAAAAAGGAAACTTTTTATGCTCTTGGTGGAAATATAAGTTGGTACAATCATTATAGAGAACACTATGAAGATTCCTCAAAAAACTAAATATTGAACTACCATTTGGGTCTTCTCTGATGGCTCAGGGGTGAAGAATCTGCCTTTCATTGTAGGAGACACGGGTTTGATCCCTGATACAGAAAGATTCCACAAACCGGGGAGGGACCTAGCCCATGTGCCACAAGTGTTAAGCCTGTGCTCAAGTGCCTGGAACCTGCAACTACTGAGTCCACATGCCACAACCTCTGAAGCCCACAGAAGCTGGGTTTCAGAAGCCCTTGTGCTCATGTTCCACGAGAGAAGCCACCACAATTAGAAGCCAATGAAAAGCCCATGAACTGCATCTAGAGAGTAGCACTCTCTTTCATCAACTAGAGAAATGCCCAAGCAGCAGTAAAGACCCAGCACAGAAAAAAATAAATAAATACAACTTAAAAAAATAAACAATACAAAAAAATACCAAATGATCTAGCAATCCCACTCCTGGGCATATATCCAGAGAAAACCATAATTTTAAAAGATACATGCATCACAATGTTCTTTGCACACTATTTACAAAAGCCAAGACATGGAAGAAACCTAAATGTCCATCAAATGATGAATGGATAAAGAAGTTATGATACATATATGTAATGAAAAATTGATGCTTGATGCTCAGTCACTCAATCATATCTGATTCTTTGTGACTCCATGCACTATAACCTGCCAGGCTGCTCTATACATGGAATTTTTCAGGCCCGAATATTGGATCAGGGTGCTGTTTCTTACTCCAGGGGATCTTCCCAATGCAGTAACTGAACCCACATCCGTTGTGTCTCTTGCATTGGCAGGAGGATTCTTTAACCACTGTGCCAGCTGGGAAGCACCCACAATGGAATACTACTCAGCCAAAAAAACAGACCAAAATAATGCCATTTGCAGAAACACAGATGGACCTCAGGATTATCACTCTAAGTGAAATAAACCAGACAAAGATAAATATCATATGACATCACTTATATGTGAAATCTAATAAAATGATACAAATGAACTTATTTACAAATTAGAAACAAATTCACAGATCTCAACATCAAACTTATGGTTATCAAAGGGAAATCATGAGGGTAAGTGATAAATTAGGAGTTTGGGATTAACATATACACAGTACTATCTATAAAAAAAAGTACTAATAACTAAGATAACTAATAAGTACTTGCTGTATAGCACTGGGAGCTCTACTCAAAATTATGTCATAACCTGTATGGGGAGGAATCTGAAAAAGAACTCAAAAAAGTGAATCTGGAAAAAAAAGATTCAATTTGCTGTGTGTTTGAAACTAACATAACATTGTAAATCAATAGTATTTAAAAAAAAATTTCTGCTGGCTACAAAAGAAAGAAAATCTAAAAGACAGATTGCCAGTAACTCTAACTTCTTTGTTACTTCTAAAGAATCATTCATTGTAGCTTTAGTTTCAAGTTTCATATAAACTCTTTCCTTTTCTCTCTTTATTTTTAAACCCAATTACATTTTTTGTAAGATGAGAAATGTAGGATGCTTCAATTGTTATCATTTCCACAAATGGCTTACATCATACATAACCTAAAAAAGTTCACATAAGTTTAACTTAAGTGTAAGTTTGAAGTCAGAGACAGTAACCTTAAGTTCTACTTCTATCTCTGCTCTCAAAGTATATGAACTCATTAGACCTTATTTTATCTATAGAATAATTTCTTCAGATTATTTGGCAGATTCTTTGGACATTAATAAGTATATAAAGTTTTCTTAATTGCACTTAAACCATAGTTTTCCATTTCTACTTGCAATGGAAATGAAAGTTTCTGGATTCCTAAACACAATTTTAGTGGTATATGTTTTCTGCTGGCACTTATTCTCTTAAAATAATGTTTTGAGAAACAAACAACAGATGTTGTAGAAATAAGAAATTGGATACTTGAGAGCCAAGCTGGTTAATGCCTTTATTGATAGCAATGATAGCAGCTTACATTTATCATATGACAAAGTGTGCTCGATTCTTTTTTTAAGTGAGCACTTTTAAACATTTTCTTATTTAATACTTGCAATATATTTTGAAATAGATGATAGTGTTATCCCCAGTTCACTGAGAGGGGAACACAGCTATATGAGTGCAAATAGAGGTTATAAATTATGAATCTGGTAGACTACTATCACCCTTCACCTAGAGATAGCTGCACAGAAATCCTCTTAGTTTAATTTGTAATGTGTGCTTCTGCCTAAACTCTTCTAATGGCACAATTCATTTCTTTCTCCCACACTGTAAATGCAGCTGCAGAGACAACAAATCTCAGCATATCATAATTAACATGGCAAATGTTAAAATAAAGAGAGAATTCTAAAGGCAGCAAGATAAAAACAAAGTCATATGAAAGAGAATCCCCATAAGGCTTTGAGCTGATTTCTCTGTAGAAACTTGGAAGGCTAGAAGGGATAGCATCATACATTCAAAGTGCTGAAAAGGATACTCTGTCCAGAAATATTATCACTTAGAATAAGAGGGACAAAGAATTTCTCAGACAAGCAAAAACTGAAAGAGTTCATCAGTACTAAGCCTACTTCCAAAAGAAATATTATGGGTCTTCTTTAAATGGCTAAGTCAGAGACATTGAAAGAAGAACTTTCTTTACTGACAGATGGAAAAGATTTTTTTTCTCACTCTTTGTCAGTGAAACCAAATGTACCATAACATGTCCGAATTGGTGGCACTAAGATTGAGAACCCAACTGGCCGAGAAATCTTTGGGAATTAAGAAATTGCCTTTAAAGATAGGCCTCTGCAAGTGGCAAGTCCCAACCACTGGTGACAGAAACAATTTTTCACTCACAGCACAGAAATGCATGAGTTCTGTGTCAAAAACTACATCAGTCAGAAATCCAATTCTAGTTTTAAATGAAAGTGTCATATCTCTGCCATCTCAGCATGCCAATAAACAGCGAGACTTGTGTCTGGTTGTAACATTTATGATTCATTTGTCCTTTGGAGAATTAAAATGTTTGACATTACTGCATTAGGCTGTAAAATGCGGGAGGATATTAAGTGGATAGTATAAAACTCTGTGATTCATGACAGAGAGGAGTGAATGTACCGTATTATCTGATCATTGTTGCAGCCAGTTTAGAACCACTTATCTGTTTTCTTCACGTCTGGTGCATAGAGATAAACTACTTTCAACGTCACATTGTGAAAGTGGTGATGAATCGTTCTTGGAAGTTTTCTGATTGACGTTTTCTGAAGCTTTACATTCTAATATTTTAACACATCCAGTTGGGATTATAACGCTGTGATTTTTCAATAGCCAAATAATTAGATTTGTGGAAATGATCTGGCTCTAAAGAATAGAGCTTTTTTCCTCTCTTATTGATAGCACCTTGGTTATCTTTTTTAAAAATCTGAATGCTATTGATTTGGTGGATTAAAATTATGACTGTGCAGCATATTTCTTTACAAATGAATCTCTGCCGTTCCCAAGGGTGCCAAACACACTAGCTGACAGAAAATCATTTAGTAGGAAAGGGAATGTTTAATATTGCCTTGGGGCACAGCTCAGGTACTCACTTTATACATGCTGAAAAGAATTGACGAGTGATGTCTCCAAAGTAAAATATTCTGATGTAACTGAGCCGAGGATCAACAAAGATAAAAGTTTGTGAAAACAGATAAAGCCTGTTGGAGGCTTCCCCTGTGGGGCATTTCTATTTATTTGGAGAAATGGGAAAAGCACAGGGATTTTCCCATTTCTTCATAATCAGATTCAAATCTTGCCTTTGCACAGGTGAGCCATAAATAGATATCTGAAAAGCTTTTCCGGTGGATGGACTTTTGTTCCTGCTGGACACTCTCTCACTCCAATTACATCAGAAATGGTAAAAATCAATGTGAAGTGATGCTGCTAAAGTCAGGAGTGAAAAAGAGTTCAGCATAACAATAATTTAGAGGATGCACAGAAGATATTTCATCAATTATTTGAGATCAATTGAACCATTATATTTTTTTAAAGATTGTGCTTAATCAGTATCTGCTGAGGGTGAGAAGGGTGAGACTGTTGAGACAGAGGGAGAGAACGTATAGAAAGGAGTGCCCTTCAGGTTATTCTGATCAGAAAACCTTGGTAGGAGTCACATTGGGTGGAGGCCACCACATGACCACAGGAAGAGACAAGAGCTTAAAGCATAGATCCTGTCCTAATGCTGCCAACTATCTGCAATGTGTTAGTGGTTTGTGTATTGTCATAATTGAAAATGCTGGCATCTGCTCTCAAACAATTCTTACTCTTTTGTTCCACTTTAATCCCAATGATGTACATTAGCCAGATAACAGAACACTATGTACATTTAAAACTATTTCTTGCTTTTAATTTTATAGACTTAACCTGTCAGACTACTACAGAGTAATTCTCTTTATTTTCCTTTCAATTGTCATTTCTTACCACTTACAGAAATGCCTAAGAAATTTATAACAGAAATTGGTACAAAAATTATTCTCTCCAAACATTGCAAAACCTATACCCTTTTGGTTGATTAGTGGGTGAGCTGTAATAATGAATACAATTCTGGTGCAAAAAAGATTCTCACCCTATACATCCTTGGGAACTAATGGTCTTCTAAGAACATTTTAATTTCTACAGCTCATTTATTCTTTGAAAATCATATGTCAATAAATGGTTTCATTTTTTTTCTTTGAAAGTGATTTTATATGATCAAAATGGGACCACAGTTTTCCTTCTGCTATGGGCCTCTTTTTCTCAATCAGTTCAGTTCAGTTCGATCACTCAGTCTTGTCTGACTATTTGCAGCCCCATGGATAGTAGCACACTAGGCTTCACTGTCCATCACCAATTCTCAGAGCTTGATCAAACTCACGTCCATCAAGTTGGTGATGCCATCCAGCCATCTCATCCTCTTCTGTCCCCTTCTCCTCCTGCCTTCTCTCTTTCCCAGCATCAGGGTCTTTCCAATGAGTTAGTTCTTCGCATCAGCTGGCCAAAGTATTGGAGTTTCAGCTGCAGCATCAATCCTTCCAATGAATATTCAGGACTGATTTCCTTTAGGATTGGCTGATTGGATCTCCTTGCCATCGAAGGGACTCTCAAGAGTCTTCTCCAACACCACAGTTCAAAAGCATCAATTCTTCAGTGCTCAGCTTTCTTTATGGTCCAACTCTCATATCCGTATATGACTATGGAAAAGCCAGAGCTTTGACTAGATGGATGTTTGCTGGTAAAGTAATGTCTCTGCTTTTTAATAAGCTATCTAGGTTTGTCATAGCTTTTCTTCCAAGGAGCAAGCATCTTTTAATTTCGTGGCTGCGATCACCATCTGAAGTGATTTTGGAGCACCAAAAAATAAAGTCACTCATTGTTTCCATTGTTTCCCCATCTAGTTGCCATGAAGTGATGGGGAAACAATGGAAACAATGAGAGACTTTATTTTTTGGGACTGGATGGGACAGTGATGGGACTGGATGCCATGATCTTAGTTTTATGAATGTTGAGTTTTAAGCCACCTTTTTCACTCTCCTCTTTCACTTTCATCAAGAAGCTCTTCAGTTCCTGTTAAATTTCTGCCATAAAGGTTGTGGTGTCAGCTGTGTGTCTGAGGTTATTGATATTTCTCCCGACAATCTTGATTCCGTCTTGTGATTTATTCAGTCCAGCATTTCACATGATATACTCTGCATATAAGTTAAATAAGCCAGGTGACAATATACAGTCTTGACATACTCCTTTCTCATCTTGGAGCCAGTCTGTTGTTCCATGTCCAGTTTTAACTGTTGCTTCTTGACCTGCATACAGATTTCTCAGGAGGCAGGTCAGGTGTTCTGGTATTCTCATCTCTTGATGAATTTTCCACAGTTTGCTGTGATTCACACAGTCAAAATCCCATGGAGTATACAGTCCATGGAATTCTCCAGGCCAGAATACTGGAGTGGGTAGCCTTTCCCTTCTCCAGGGGATCTTCCCAACTCATGGATTGAACCCATTCTCCCACATTGCAGGTGGATTCTTTAGCAGCTAAATCACAAGGGAAACCCAAGGATACTGGAGTGGGTAGCCTTTCCCTTCTCCAGGGGATCTTCCTTACCCAGGAACGGAATCCAGGCTCTCCTGCATTGCAAGCAGATTCTTTAACATCTGAGCCACTCATAATGTCACAATTTTATTCATTAAGTAATGATTTAAATACAATTCTGTTGTTAGTTAAAAATGATCATATTTGCTTGTGTGGAATGTGTTTACAAATTGTATGATTCTTTGGACAGTGCTTGGGACTCAAAGCAGTGCTTGGCTTTTTTTTCTAACTTCAAGTCTATCGTTTGCATATAAGATGATAAGAACTTAATTTATAGTGATGAAAGAGCAGCTGAAAAGATGCTTTAAGGATTAGTTCAAAATATCAATATTCCTTGGTGATAAAGTACGTATTAGTATTCTCCAAGCAAGAATACTGGAGTGAGTTGCCATTCCCTCCTCTGGGGGATCTTCAGGACCCAGGGATTGAACCTGGGTCTCCCACATTGCAGGCAGATTCTTTAATGTCTGAGCCACCAGGAAAGCCCCTTATTAGGGGAAATGATAAATAGATCTTTTAAATAAAAAGTCTCATTCATAATCTCCTCTAATAGAGAAACCTAGCATTTCTGGAATATGACCCAGGAAAAACATATACTAAATTTTCCATTATATTACTCTTTAGTTAAAAAAAATCTCATATTGCAACATACACAGACTTGGGATTGATTGCTAATATCAGATTTATAAAGTGACACATCAACAATTTAAAATGTCCTTTAATGAGACCAGAAAAGAGATTTATCCTTTTGTTTTATTTTAAGTCATGTCACTAATGGTTTGAGCCTTTTGAAATTAGCATAGAATAGGTTGGGTGAACATAATCCTTTAATAATTGTGTTGAATAATTTGTGGGCATATGAATTTCTTGTCTCTGATTCAGCACAAATAAATCTGAGCCATAATTTAGATCCTATCTCTAATCTTGGGGGCTTCCTTGCTGGCTTAGACAGTAAAGATCCTATCTGCCATGCAGGAGACTTGAGTCTGATCCTTGGGTCAGGAAGACCTCTGAAGAAGGGAATGACACCCCACTCCAGTATTCTTGCCTGAAGAATCCCATGGACAGAGAGCTTGGCAGGCTACAGTCCATGGGGTTGCAAATATTTGGACAGGATTGAGGGGCTAACATAACACATTCTAATCTTAGGTAGTAATATTATGTGAAGTTGGTCATAGAGTGGAAGATCTGACATTTAAAGGATTGGATAGTTTGGGATACTTATTAACTTCTCAAAGTTTCAGATTCTTCACAGAATTAGGCATAAGTGAATGAATAACATATATTTAGGAAAAAAATATTTCAAAATAGGATGAGGCTACCTTAAGCAAAAAAATATCTGATAAGAAGTTTGAAGAATAAACGAAAATTAACAGCAAGAGAAACTGCATATATTGCCTAGGAAAGGAGTGGGGAAAGTCGGTTGGCTGTGCTGTACCTGAGGTAAGGATCTTGGTGTCTCCTTTGGCCCACACTTCTGTATCTGCACAGAACTCTGTCACTCCACACAGCCATTCCAAGTCCCTCATACTAATAGTGTCTTGAGATAGTTGAATATTCAGAGAAGAAGTATGTAGATTCTAGGAACTCTGGTGACAAGTAGAGAAAAACAGCTCCAGAGGAAAGTGCAGAGTATTTAAATTTTCACATTAAATCTGAGAGTTGCTATTATAGAGTGAATTTAAGTCCCTCCACCCCAAACTCATATGTTGAATCCTCACTCCACATGTGAAAACATTAGGAAGGGTCTTTACAAGTAACCTGGATCATGAAACTGGAGCCCTCATGAATGGAATTGTTGTTGTCCAGCCACTAAGTCATGTCCAACTCTTTGTGACCTCAAGGAGTACATTGTGGCAGGCTTCCCTGTCCTTCACTATCTCTCGAAGTTCCCTCAGATCAGTGTACATTGAGTCCATGATTCCATCTAGCCATTTTATTCTCTGCCACCTTTTCCCACTTTTGCCTTCAATCTTTGCTATCATCAAGGTACTTTCCAATAAGCCAACTCTTCACATCAGGTGGCCAAACTATTGGAGCTTCAGATTCAGCATCCAATACATATTCATGGTTGATTTCCTTTGGAAATGACTACTTGATCTCTTTGCAGTCTACTCTATCACTGCAATTAAAAAATGCCAGTTCTTCAGTGTTCAGCCTTCTTTATGGTCCGGCTTTCACATCTGCACATGACTACTGGAAAAATCATAGCTTTTACTATACACAACTTTGTCAGCAAAATGATGTCTCTGCTGTAAGCTTGATCCTGAGTAGAGAAATATCCTTGGAGAAGGAAATGGCAACACACTCCAGTATTCTTGCCTGGGAAATCTCATGGACAGAAGAGTTATGGCAAGCCACAGTCCACTGGGTTGCAAAGAACCAGACACAACTTATTGGCTGAACAATAACAATTGTATCATATATATGAATGTTCAACTTTGTCACATATATAAGTCAGTCAGTCAGTTCACTCAGTCATGTCTGACTCTTTGCAACTCCATGGACTATAGCACGCCAGGCCTCCCTGTCCATCACAAAGTCCAGGAGTTTACCCAATTCATGTCCATTGAGTCAGTGATGCCATCCAACCATCTTATCCTCGGTCATCCCCTTCTTCTCCTGCCTTCAATCTTTCCCAGCATCAGGGTCTTTTCCAATGAGTCAGTTCTTTGCATAAGGTGACCAAAGTGTTAGAGTTTCAGCTTCAGCATAAGTCCTTCCAATGAGTATTCAGAGCTGATTTCCTTTAGAATGGACTGGTTGGATCTCCTTGCAGTTCAAGTGACTCTTGAATCTTTTCAAACACCACAGTTCAAAAACATTGATTCTTCAGTGCTCAGTTTTCTTTATAGTCCAACTCTCACATCCATACATGACTATTGGATAAACCATAGATTTGATTATATGGACATTTTCTGTCCATATAATGTCTCTGCTTTTTAATATGCTGTCTAGGTTGGTCACAGCTTTTCTTCCAAGGAGCAAGTGTGTTTTAATTTCATGGCTGCAGTCACTCTCTGCAGTGATTTTGGAGGCCCCAAAAAATAGTCTCTCACTGTTTCCATTGTTTCCCTATCATCTATTTGCCATGAAGTGAAGGGACTTGCCATGATCTTAGTTTTCTGAATGCTGAGTTTTAAGCCAACTTTTTCACTCTTCTCTTTCACTTTCCTCAAGAGGCTCTTTAGTCCTTCATTTTCTGTCATAAGGGTGTTGTCATATGCATATCTGAGGTTATTGATATTTCTCCTGAAAATCTTGATTCCAGCTTGTGCTTCATCCAGTCCAGCATTTCTCATGATCACTATGCACATAAGTTAAATAAACAGGGTGACAATATACAGCCTTGTTGTACTCCTTTCCTGATTTGGAACCAGTCTGTTGTTCCATGTCCAATTCTCATTGTCACTTCTTGACCTGCACACACATTTCTCAGGAGGCAAGTCAGGTCGTCTGATATTCCCATCTCTTTCAGAATTTTCTTAGTTTGTTGTGATTCACAAAGTCAAAGGCTTTGACATAGTCAATAAAAGAGAAGCAGATGTTTTATTGGAACTCTCTTGCTTTTTCGATGATCCAGTCGATATTGGCAATTTGATCTCTGGTTCCTCTGCCTTTGCTAAATCCAGCTTGAATATCTGTAAGTTCATGGTTCATGTACTGTTGAAGCCTGGCTTTGAGAATTTTGAGAATTACTTGCTAGCGTGTGAGATGCGTACAATTGTACAGTAGTATGAACATTCTTTGGCATTGCCTTTTTCTAGGATTGGAATGAAAACTGAACTTTTCCTGCCCTGTGACCACTGCTGAATTTTCCAAATTTGCTGGTACATTGAGTGCAGCACTTTTACAGCATCATCCTTTAGGATTTGAATTAGCTCAAATGGAACTTCATCACCTTCAGCTTTGTTCGTAGTGATGTTTCCTAAGGTTCACTTAACTTCACATCCCAGGATGTTTGGCTTTAGGTGAGTCATCACATCATCATGATTATCTGGGTTGTGAAGATCTTTTTTGTACAGTTCTTCTGTGTATTCATGCCACCACTTCTTAATAGCTTCTGCTTCTGTTAGGTCCCTACCATTTCTGTCCTTTATTGTTCCCATCTTTGCATGAAATATTCCCTTGGTATCTCTAATTTTCTTGAAGAGATCTCTAGTCTTTCCCATTCTATTGTTTCCCTCTATTTCTTTGCATTGATCACTGAGGAAGGCTTTTTTTTTTTTTTAAATCTCCTTGCTATTCTTTGGAACTTTGCATTCAAATAGGTATATCTTTTCTTTTTTCCTTTGTCTTTTGCTTATCTTCTTTTCTCAGCTATTTCATGGCCTCCTCTGACATCCATTTTGCATTTCTTTTTTCTTGGGGATGGTCTTGATAACTGCCTCCTGTACAGTGTTACAAACCTCTGTCCATAGTTCTTCAGGCACTCTGTATATCAGATCTAACTCTTTGAATCCATTTGTCACTTCCACTGTAAACTGTAAGGGATTTGATTTAGGTCACACTTGAATGGTCTAGTGGTTTTCCCTGACTTCTTCAATTTAAGCCTGAATTTTCCAATAAGGAATTTATGATCTGAACCACAGTGAGCTCCTGGTCTTCTTTTTACTGACTGTATAGAGCTTCTCCATCTTTGGTTGCAAAGAATATAATCAGTCTGATTTTGGTATTGACCATCTGGTGATGTCCATGTGTAGAGTGTTCTCTTGTATTATTGGAAGAGGGTGTTTGCTATGACCAGTGTGTTCTCTTGTCAAAACTCTATTAGCCTTTGTAGCATATATAGAAACACTACTATGTATAAAATTGATAACTAATTAGAACCCATCTTATAGCACAGAATACTCTACTCAGTGCTCTGTGGTGACCTCTATGGGACGGAAATCCAATAAAGGGATATATGTATACATCTAGCCAATTTGCTTTGCTGTACAGCAGAAACTAACCTAACATAACACTTTGTGAAACAATTATACTGCAATAACATTTAAAATTGAAGCCCACCTAGAATAAGATTTAAATATAGAAATCAAAACTTAAAACCCAAGGAAAATGCAAGAGAATAATTTTCTGATTGGGGGGTAAGAAAGGATGTCATGAATCTTAAAATAAAAGGAAAAAGTGAAAAAGTTAGACTGCATTAAGTCTTCTATATAAGTTAAAACTTGAGAGGTGTCTGCCTGATTTGGCAGTATGCTTACTGGATCTTTTTTTTCCAGAGACATTTCAGTGACTTTAGCAGAAACTAGAAGAGGGCACAGAGGCAAAGAAAAATGAATTTTTGAAGGGTAAACATGAGTTTATTTATAGAACAAGAGGAAAGAGTCAGACAAGGAGATTTCATATTGGTTTATTCTGAAAGCTAACTTAACTATTATAACTATTTCAAAGTTAAGAGGATTATATTTCTATTAAAGAATCTCATTGGTTCAGCAGAGACTTCAGAGATGGTCATGTCTTTTTGGAATCGCCTACTGTCAGATCTCAACCCTATCAAGAAGGATTTAGGCCAGAGGCACATGGAGATAGTGTTTTGGTTTTGGTTCCTCCAAAATCAGATCTCAAGCAAGGATTTGAAGGAAAGTGATTTTATTTGGGAGATAACCCTAAGAATTTTTGATAGGAAACTGAAAAAGTGTAATTGGGAGGGAAAAAAAAATCCCCAAAGAGGTGCATTGTTATTTATTTGACTTTAACCCTTTTCTTGCCACTTTTGTTATTATAATCACACATAAAGGCCTGCTTCATAGACTCCTGCTCCCTCTTCCAGACCCTTAAACTAAAGTGCTTTTATTCATAAGCCTGTCTACCTGTAGATTGCAGGAAGAAGAAGGAAATGATCAATCCCCCTTTCTGAGGCTTGCCATTCTAGGAGCTATTTGCAAGATTAACAGCCTTTTTACTTTGTTTTGTCACTTCTTTCCATCTGTGATCCATAAAAGAACCTGGCATCCAGACCCTGACAAGAGGTTTATTTTGAAACATTAATCCGCCATATCCTCAGTCAGTTAGCTCTTCGAGTAAAGTCGTATTCCTTGCCTCAACACTTTGTCTCTCAGATTCCGTGGCCTCTTGTGTAGTAAGCAGAGCAAGCTAGGACTTGGTAACATTATCACCAGCTCTTGCTGTGGGCAATTCAAACTTATCCCAGCTGGAGAATTCTAGTGGATGGTGTAGAAAAAGACATAGAGTTGTCTCAGCCGAGTAATGAGGAAGCTAGGGTATATATTTACCAAATATCTGTCCATCACTTGCTGAGGGCCTTTCCAGGGCTTTAACTGTTTGGCACCCTGTGTGCTCTGTATGCAGGCTAAGGGTGAGCCTGCAGTCAGAGACAAAGCCCTCAGACAGAATCTTCAGTGTTACACCACTGTGTAGAGGTGCATCTGCAGAGAGTACACATAAGACTGATAGCACCTGGCCCTGGTGGGTGGCCTGGGAAAGGACCCCGGAAGTGCAGCAAAGGACAAGCACACCACTGTGTGGCATTAGGAGCATTCCTTCACCTTTCTGGATTGAACTACAAAACTGATGATGTCATAGTCTGCTGGGGATATGGTGACAAGATACTGGAGATGGAGTGGCTTAAACAAAGATGTTATTGTCTCATAATTCTGGAAGCTGGAAGTCTAAGATCAAAGTGTCTGCAGGGTGGATGCCACTAGAGGCTTCTTTCTGTTGCTTGCTGATGACCTCCCTCTTGCTGCCACTTCACATGCCTGTCTCTCTGAGCATGTAGATCTCTCCTGTCTTTGTATCCACATTTCCTCTTTTTTTAAAGGTGCCAGTTAGACAGACCAGGTTAGGGCTCACCTTGGTGGCCTTATTTTAACTTCATCCCCTCTTGAAAGGCCCTATCTCAATATGTAGTCACATTTTGAAGTAATAGGGATTAGGGATTTGCATATGAATTTGGGAGGATACGATACAGTCTCTAAGATGTGGCTTAGTTTGACAGTCCCTAAAGTACATTCTAATTTTTTCTTTTAAGTTTCTTTTCCATAGCCATTTAGCAAGCTTCTGAAATTTTTGATCTTTAGGCCTCTTCTCCCAGAGGCTGTTTGCTCTTGAATGTGACTTAATCTTCTTCCCTTTTTTTTTTTTTTCTACACTGCTGTTAGCTCTTACATACAGAGTCCCATGTGATCTTGTCAGTAAATATATACCACTACCTTGACATACCCAAGCAGGCACACTACAGTCAAAGACAAGCTTCCAGCATTCTTGCGTTCCTCCCTCTATACCATTAGCTGCCTTGGAGAGGCAGTGCTGTCTCATGGATCAAACAAGGAACTGCCAGTCAGGGGATTTAGAAATCTCAACTATATCTGAAAGCCTGAAGCAAATCACTTAACCTCTCTGTATGTCAGTATCCACAGTTAGAAAAGAAGGTAAATAGTAACTTATCTGAGAGGGATATGATAAGGACAAATCAAAAGATGCTGTTTAAAAAACCTGAACAGCTAAATATCGTAGTAAGGGAAGTGGTATTATTATATAATGACTTTTTAGCTAATATTCTGATAATTTTTAACTGCAAAAAGACTCAGCCTTCAAACTTGGACCATATTCTCCTGAAGAGTGTCTTTAGCGTAATGTCTCTAGATACCTTGGGAGGGAACAAGAAGGAATATTCAAAGGGGTCAGAGAATTTCTGAAGGGACCAAGTATGACCTGCAGATTGAATACATATGCTTTTCTTTCACATTATCTCACATACACATATACATTTTCAAATATATGAAGATACTATTGAGACAAATAAAACCTTTAAAAGGTGCTTCATTAATTATAACTTAATTATTATCTATAATTCAATTAGTATCCAAGGAAACTGCAACTATTAGAGTTCACTCAACTTTGTTAATCTTAAAAAGGGGCACTTATACATGAAAATCATAGCTGTAAAACAGATTTTTTTGTTTTATAAATAGTTACTACCATGTGAAGCATTATTTGTTTTGTTTAGCTAATCTTCTAATTGAAATAGCGCTGTAGTAATGATTATTTTCCAAAGGTTTCATGATTACAATCATCTAGAAACAAGTTCAAATTCTTCTTACTTCTCATATTTTGCAGGGGAAACATTTTCAAACTGGAGATTACTCTTTCCTGCTTCCAGGGTTTCTGATTAATAAGTGTAGCGTCTTGAGTGATTCTGTTGTGTACATAGGTTTGGTAATCATTATGTAGGCAGCTTGTTTATCAATTAATCAATAAGCATTCATTTTCTTTTGAAGTGAAATAAAATAACTTTGTTTTGAATTGCCTGTTATTTTAAACAAAGATTTATTTAGTATTGTCTAATGATAAAACATTGTTATGCACTGTAGCAAATAAAGAGTTATCTGATTAATGGTTTGGAATCAACAGGTATGTTGCAAATCAAGTCAGAGTTGAAGGTTATGAGAACAAATGCTGAGTATAACTGACAATTTTTAGACATAATCAACTTTATCCTCCTCTAAGAACACGGGCTGGTACTTGTATGTATTCTTGAAAAGACAGAAGAAAGGATGTCCTTCTGCAATCAAACAACTCAGGCTGAATACTAATAACTTGAGCTGAGTCAAATGTAAAAATCATGGTATTTGATTTACAAAGGAGCAATAAAGCAGTGTCAATATTTTTCATAAAAAGAAGTTGCTTGATCATGGTTATTTTCTGTTTGGATGCTTAGGCGGGTTAACCAGAGTGAAGCATGCTGCTGGTTAACTAATGTTCTCCATGGTAATCTGTAGATGAAAAGTCTCAAGGTTTTTAACAGGATATACTTTGGAATGGCAGTCTGATTTGAAGGGTAGGATTTATCTTTAAAAAAAGGCAGAGGAACCAGGGATCAAATTGCCAACATCTGTTGGATCATCAAAAAAGCAAGAGTTCCAGAAAAACATCTACTTCTGCTTTATTGACTATGCTAATGTCTTTGACTGTGGGGATTACAACAAACTGTGGAAAATTCTGGAAGAGATGGGAATACCATACCACTGTACTTGCCTCCTGAAAAACCTGTATGCAGGTCAATAAGCAACAGTTAGAACCAGACAAGGAACAATGAACTGGTTCAAAATTGGGAAAGCAGTACATCAAGGTTGTATACTGTCATGCTGCTTACTTATGTGTAGAGTATATCATACAAAATGTTGGGCTGGATGAAGGTCAAGTTGGAATCAAGATTGCCAAGAGAAATATCAGTAACCTCAGATATGCAGATGACATGATCCTAATGGCTGAAGTGAAGAGGAACTAAAAAGCCTTTTGATGAAAGTGAAAGAGGAGAGTGAAAAAGCTGGCCTAAAACTCAGATTCAAGAAATGAATATCATGGCTTCTGGTCCCATCACTTCATACCAAATAGATGGGGAAAATGGAAAAGTGACAGATTTTATTTTCTTGGACTTCAAAATCTTTGCAGAGGTGACTGCAGCCATGAATTAAAAGATACTTGCTCCTTGGAAGAAAAGCTATGACCAACCTAGATACCATACTGAAAAGCAGAAACATTACTTTGCTGACAAAATTCCATCTAGTCAAAGCTATGATTTTTCCACTAGTCAAGTATGGATGTGAGAGTTGGACCATAAAGAAGGCTGAGTGCCAAAAATTTGATGCGTTCAAACTGTGGTGTTGAACAAGACTCTTGAGAGTCCCTTGGACTGAAAGGAGATCAAGCCAGTCAATCCTAAAAAAAATTAACCCTAATATTGATTGGAAGGCTGATGCTGAAACTGAAGCTCCAATACTTTGGCCACCTAACATGAAGAACTGATTCATTGAAAAAGACCCTGATACTGGAAAAATTATCAAGAGGGTAGATCTCATGCTGTGTCCTTCCTAAAATAAAAGCAAAAAATATGGTAAATAAACAATTGGGGAGAAAGTTAGCTGGTTCCTCATTTCATCTCTGAGCAGCAAGGTGGAGTTCTTTAATGAGGAAAGCATTTGGGGAAATGGGTGTGGTGAAGGTGTCTTAGGCAGTATCATCACTCAGCAAAATGTCCAAAACTGCTAAAAAGTGTATTTAGTTTATACCTTCAACATTACACGTATTTTACATGACAAGAAAAGAAAGGTTAAAAAAAATGCTCTCAGAAGATCCTTTCTATAGTTTGCAAATTATCTTTGCCTGTTTATTCCTGTGATGCATTCATCCTTTTATAATTTTTTAAAAACTTTTCTTTTGTATTGGGGTATAGCTGATTAATAATGTTGTGATAGTTTCAGGTGAACAGTGAAGGAATTCAGCCACACATATACATGTATCCATTTTCCCTCAAACCTCCCTCTCATCCAGGCTGCCACATAACATGGAGCAGAGTTCCATGTGCTATAGAGTAGGTCCCTGTTGGTTATCAATTTTAAATACAACAATGTGTACACAATGCAGGAATTTTTTTCATATTAAAAGGTACTTCTCATATAGCACAGGGGCTGTCAGTTCAGTTCATTTCAGTCAGTAGCTCAGTCGTGTTCGACTCTGCCATCCCATGAACTGCAGCACGTCAGGCCTCCCTGTCCATCACCAACTCCCAGAGTCCACCCAAACCCATGTCCATCGAGTCAGTGATGCCATCCAGCCATCTCAGCCTCTTTCATCCCCTTCTCCTCCTGCCCTCAATCTTTCCCAGCATCAGAGTCTTTTCCAATGAGTCAGCCTTTTGCATCAGGTGGCCAAAGTATTGGAGTTTCAGCTTCAACATCAATCCTTCCAATAAACACCCAGGACTGATCTCCTTAAGGATGGACTGGTTGGATCTCCTTGCAGTCCAAGGGACTCTCAAGAGTCTTCTCCAACACCACAGTTCAAAAGCATCAATTCTTCGGTGCTCAACTTTCTTCACAGTCCAACTCTCACATCCATACATGACCACTTGAAAAACCATAGCCTTGACTAGACAGACCTTTGTTGACAAAGTAATGTCTCTGCTTTTAATATGTTATCTAGGTTGGTCATAACTTTCCTTCCAATGAGTAAGTATCTTTTAATTTCATGGCTGCAATCACCATCTTCAGTGATTTTAGAGCCCAGAAAAATAAAGTCAGTCACTTTAGCAAATAGTCCCCGTCTATTTCCCATGAAGTGATGGGACTGGATGCCATGAACTTACTTGACAACATCAGAAACACGGGTTCAATCCTTGGGTTGGGTAGATCCCCTGGAGAAGGAAATATCAACCTATTCTAGTATGTTTGTCCAGGAAATTTCATGGACAAAGGAGTCTGGCAGACTATAGTCCATGGGGTCCCGAAAGAAGAGGACATGACTTAGAGACTGAACACAGTAATAACACAAATATTATTTAGAGCTCCTGTTCTTTGGAGGTCTGGTTTTTTTTTTTTTCAACTTATGATTAAATTTTATTTATTCGTTTTTTAAAATTTAAATTTGTTTATTTTAATTGGACGCTAATTACTTTAAATATTGTATTGGTTTTGCCATACATCGTCATGAATCTGCCACGGGTGTACACATGTTTCCCATCCTGACCCCCCCTCCCACCTCCCTCCCCGTACCCTCCCTCTGGTCTGTTTTGGGTGCTAATGCTTTCTTGGGGCATTTAAGGCTATTAATGACTACTGTTTTGTGCTAATTTATACAGAACCTCTTTTTCTTTAACTTCTTTTTATAATCCATTGTACAGAAGTGGATTGTAGATCTTGTGGGAAAATTTTAAACCTACAGCTTCTTAGAACCCGTGGCCCTACTTTTTCCAAATTGTATCATCTCTCCTGTTGGGGATGAGTACAGACTGATGGAAACTTTCCTAAAAGTAATGAGATGTGTAACAACTACATTGCCTTTTCAGAGTAGATTTCATTGTCAGTTCAGTTCAGTCGCTCATTCGTGTCTGACTCCTTGCGACCCCATGAATCACAGTACACCAGGCCTCCCTGTCCATCACCGTCTCCTGGAGTTCACTCAAACTCACATCCATAGAGTTGGAGATGCCATCCAGCTATCCTCTGTCGTCCCCTTTTCCTCCTGCCCCCAATCCCTCCAAGCATCAGAGTCTTTTCCAATGAGTCAACTCTTCACATGAAGTGGCCAAAGTAATGGAGTTTCAGCTTTAGCATCATTCCTTCCAAAGAAATCCCAGGGCTGATTTCCTTTAGAATGGACTCTTTGGATCTCCTTGCAGTCCAAGGGACTCTCAAGAGTCTTCTAACTTCAATTAAATTGCCACCTTATGGGTACTACATTTAATCAGGCAAATTAAAAAAAAAAAACTTTTTCATGGCAAGTGTAGAATTGTATGTGGATTATTCTCCTTATTGAACTTTGTTCTTTATTCTCTTAGCATTGAGGTATCTATGGAAATTTGGAGACAGTCTAAGCCTAGGGAATTCTGAAAGGTGACTCTTGGGCATTTACTTGTATTGTCTGTGTTTACACACAGCCAGTACTTAAGAGCAGCTCTTTATAAAATGTTTCTCAATGTTTTTAATGTGGACACCTATTTAAAATTTTCCAGACCTACACTTTAAGCAATCAAATCAGAATCACAATTAAATTGCCACCTTATGGGTACTACATTTAATCAGGCAAATTAAAAAAAAAAAACTTTTTCATGGCAAGTGTAGAATTGTATGTGGATTATTCTCCTTATTGAACTTTGTTCTTTATTCTCTTAGCATTGAGGTATCTATGGAAATTTGGAGACAGTCTAAGCCTAGGGAATTCTGAAAGGTGACTCTTGGGCATTTACTTGTATTGTCTGTGTTTACACACAGCCAGTACTTAAGAGCAGCTCTTTATAAAATGTTTCTCAATGTTTTTAATGTGGACACCTATTTAAAATTTTCCAGACCTACACTTTAAGCAATCAAATCAGAATCTCTGAAAGTGGTGCTCAGCATACCATATTCTTAAAAGCCACTTAACAGCTTACCTTAGTTGATTTTTATGGATGCTTGGGTTTGTAAAGGATTTGCCTTTTATAGGAATATTTGCCAATTAGCTCCAGTCAATAGTCTGCTAGGAAACAAGCATGAAAACATAGGTCAGAAGAGGATAAAAGTTCTAATTAGGTTTTAATAATGCAGAATCCTATAATTCTAGTGGGAAAAGATAGTAAATAAATTAGATAGCAAATGTGGGTCAGGGCTAAAAGTTAACATTTTGTTTCTGTTAATGATCAGTGAATTACTGATTGTCCCATTCTTTCTTGTTTCAAACTGTTCTGGGACTCTAACTTATGTACAGCTAAATAAATCTAGACTTGCGTGGCAGATGTTTTATTGTTATTATCATTATAAGTGATCACTTTACTAGCATTCTGGTTATAGCTATTTTATAATGGATAGTTGGCTTCACTACTTCTTGGGTTGTAATATTACTTTCACTGGAAATATGTTTAAAACAATAGTTATTCTGGTTAGTCTTCCTTGAGAAGAAAGGTATTAAACAAATATTTAAGGGGCAAAGTAACAAGGATAGCTTTATTAAAGATGAATAAGATATAGTCTTTACCATCTGGAAATTTAATAAAATTAAGGAATCTAGTCTTCATCAAAAGTCATTCAATTTCCTGACATTTGATGATCACCAATCTGACCACCTTGCATGATACTATCTGCCAATCAAAAGATCAGTGAGAGAGCATTTATGAGGCAATTTATATTCTGATGAGTGAATTTGGTATGTCAAATTCCCATATGTCTTACTTCTGTTGAATGAAGACCAGAGTAGGGCAAATTCCTAAAGGGAGAATGAACTGTATATTTCTTCCTAAACAGTAATAAAAATATTGCTTCATCTTTTATAATATAAATCTGTAGTAGCATGAAACATTTTATGACCATTAGTTAAAAGAAGAATCAGTTACCTTTGCAAAATCATTGTGATTATTTTATAATAATATTTGGGACATTGCCTAACTAATTTTTCTTTACTCATCTGCTTTACATGTTGATGTTATTAACAGATACTTTTAGTGTTGTCATTTGAAGTGATGTTAAGATTTTTTTCAGAGCCAAGAATTAACACTTTTCTGCATAGCAAAGAACATATACACATACAATTTAGTAGCAAACATTATTGCCTTAGTTTAAGTACTTCTCTTGAAAACATCTAGCTGCCTAGATCTTGAAGCCTTTGTTCAACGTGCTTGTTTGTATTTACTGGTCACCATGAATGCAACCTTGACCATCTCATAGAACTATAAAGTATGGCCACTTGGGAGGAAACAAGTTCCTATCGCATTGAATCCCTTTCTGGGAGACTTTCTCATGCTTTTTGATGGGTTACCCTTTGTCTTTTGGTGAGTGGCGGGGCAAAGAAAATAATGCATTCAGAACAAGTCGCAGCAGTGAGATTCATCTTATAAGGAAAGTATTTTTTTTTTTTAAGTGTTCTGGGAGTTTAGAAAAAGAGGAGAGGAAGAGAGTTCTCAGAGTTTCTTTTATTAGAATCTTTCTAGTTTGGAAACTAACTCCTTTGTGATTGGAAACACTCAAAACAAAATGTTCCAAGCCTTATACAGTTAGGAGTATTATCAACAGACTAATAAAAGTGAATTTGTATCTATGACCAAATATACATCTATGTCTAGATAAGTATCTTTAGTTGTTTGTTACTGCTAACATATATTAAAATAAACTGAGCTATATGGTTTTCCAAGTGACACTAGTGGTAAAGAATCCACCTGTCAATACAAGAAACATAAGAAACTCAGTTTCAATCTCTGGGTCAGGAAGACCCCCTGGAGGGGGAAATGGCAGCCCACTCCAGTATCTTTGCCTGGAAAATTGTAATGTATGCTAAGTTCTGATTTACTGAGTCTTGAGTTAAAAATTCCTCTGATCTCATTAGGGTATTTATCCTAATATACTTAATTAGTATTTGCTCTTTATATCTTTGTGCTCAGCGTGGGCAGAACAAATAGCATTTCTAAGATGATACCTGGGAAGAACAGTTTTTATTCAGTTACCTACAGGATGAATTCTAAAAGGCCCTAATTTCCATTGGCACCCTCAGTTATATTGCCAATTCAATTCAAATCAGCATGTTGCCTAAGCACTTAACAACTTTTCTAACTTTAAGGAATTTCAGATAACTACCT
Organism: Aepyceros melampus; assembly: GCA_006408695.1. Lineage (NCBI taxonomy): Eukaryota > Metazoa > Chordata > Mammalia > Artiodactyla > Bovidae > Aepyceros > Aepyceros melampus. Next base: position 99,344 of record SJXQ01006519.1, read on the forward strand.
TCTCTTAAATCATGCTCTTCACCTTTGCTGAAGCTTTTTACACTTGGTTAGGATTGTATAACTTTTATCTCATCATTCCAGATGCTTTGTTACTTAACTTTTGTGTAATAGTCTGTAGAATAGTAACAGACTGTGACGGTGGTTCTAAACTTGTAGGTGTGTATTTTTATTTATACTGGTTCTGTCTGTTCCTTTCCCATCTAACAACCAGAACAATCATAAAGTTACTGATGGAAAGAAATAAAGCTTTCCACTTTAATTTTTAACTACATATAATGTATTGCTATTGTCATTTCAGTAAGTAGGCTGTTACTAGTGATACTGAAAGGCATCAAGGCAAGTTTACCATTTCATAATGAATTAAAATCCGGAGAATGATTTTGGCAGTGAGCTGGCAGAGAATATGACTTGTCTTCACCACATATGTTTCTGAACAAGTGTCTTTGTTGTATTAATTGAATCAAATGAGTAGTTGCTAACTCTGCTGCTGTCTATTTTTACTAAATTCACTGGGAGACTAATCTAGTTCATTGTGAGTTTGATCCCAGGGTTGGGAAGATCCCCTGGAGAAGAGAAGACTCTAGTGTTCTTGCTTGGAAAATCCCATGGGTAGAGGAACCTGGTGGATAGAGTCCATGGAGCCACAAAGAATCAGATATGACTGACTCCTGAGCATGCACAAAGTGTCTATATTTCCTGTGAGAAGAGTAAAACAGCTGGCTTGAAACTCAACATTCAAAAAACTAAGATCGTGGCATCTGGTCCCATCACTTCATGGCAAATAGATGGGGAAAATGTGGAAGTAGTGACAGATTTTATTTTCTTGGGCTCCAAAATCACTTTAGATGGTGACTGCAACCATGAAATTAAACAGCATTTGCTCCTTGGAAAGAAAGCTATGACCAACCTAGACAGCATATTAAAAAGCAGAGACATCACTTTGCTGACAAAGTTGCATATAGCCAAAACTATGCTTTTAACAGTAGTCATGTATAGATGTGAGCTTTGGACCATAAAGAAGGCTGAAGGTTGAAGAATTGATGGATTTGAACTGTGGTATTGGAGAAGACTGTTGAGAGTCCCTTGGACTGCAAGGAGGTCAGACTAATCAATCCTAAAGGAAATAAACCCTGAGTATTCATTGGAAAGACTGATGCTGAAGTTGAAGCTCCAATAATTTGGCCACCTGATGCAAAGAATGAACTCTTTGGAAAAGATCCTTATGCTGAAAAACATAGATGGCAAAAGGAGAAGGGTGCAGCAGAGAATGAGATAGTTAGATAACATCAACGACTCAATGGACATGAATTTGAGATAATTCTGGGAGACTGTGGACAGAGGAGCTTGCTCATGCTGCAGTCCATGCAGTCAAAAGGACTTAGCAACTGAACATTAGATTAAACTTTTTATCCATGATTGGTTTTCAGGGAATTTGTGAACCCTATAAAATTTGTTAACAAATTTGGATATATGTGTGTCTTCTTGGGAAGAGAGGTTAACTGTGTTTGTTATTGTTCAGTTGTTCTTAGTAGATATATAGAAGAAGCCAAAATTCTTGAATAATGCACTGAAATAATTACAAATAAAAAAGATGCCATCAAAACAATTAGTGAACTAAATATTAGAAAGCATTAGGATTAAATACCTAAAATCCTGTGATTCTAAGAAAATAAGTAAGCATTTTGTTCGTTGGTATAACAAAAATATATATCTTCTTTATCTTTTACATAGGTTGGCCTCTGCAAAAATTCAGACAATTCTTTCAAAGTTTTGAAATGTGTAACAGTGGATTATATTGGGTGCCTAATGCTGCAAACCAAATAATTCATTTTATCCTCATCCCCTCTCTCTCCAGCATAGGTAGCAAAATTCTCTCTCTGTTTCTCAGTGGGATTCCCTGGTAGCTCAGCTGGTATAGAATCCACCCACAATGCAGAAGACCTGGGTTCACCCCTGGGTTTGGAAGATCCCCTGGAGAAGGGAACAGCTACTCACTCCAGTATTCTTGCCTGGAGAATTCCATGGACTGTGTAGTCCATGGGGTGCAAAGAGTCAGACACAACTGAGTGACAAAATTCTCTCTGTCTCTCTCAGCAAGAGAAGAAAGATGTAGGGTTCAGGTTGAAAGTGCCAGATTAGGATTTAACTGCATAGCAACCATTAATGTCAGTGAGAGTCGTAGCTAAATTGCTTGTACTCTGCATTGAAAGTATACTCCTGAGAGTTAATACTCTTCTATATTGGCAGTTTTTTTTTTCTGAGCTCCTATGTCTATAGAAAGCTATAATTTAATCTCAGATTCTTCCAAGGAAGGTCTGCCCTCCTGAGGCCTGGCCCCGTATGCCTGCAGTTTCTTTGATGACTGGGATCACCTGATTCTTGGAAACATCCCAGGGATTGCTGAATAAGTATGAGCTTCATTGTTTGTATTTTTTGCTGAATGTTATGAAGGCTTTTCTTTTGATGTTTACTGAAATCCTTTGCAGTCAGAGATGTTGAAAGATGACCAGGTTGTCTCGCCTCTTGCCTCCCAGCTCTCAAGGGAAGAGTATTTGTATCTATGGCAAATGAAATAGTGGTGGTGGTGGGGGGGAACACCAGTGCTCCCTGCAGGAGTTTGTGTCTGTAAACAAGGTACTACCCAGTGTGCACAACACAAGGGACTTGTCTCAAAGAGGAGTTCAAGTCAGGTTGGAGCTTAAAAAAAAAAAAATCTAATTCTCCGTATTTACCTATTTGTATATTGACTTGGAGTTTCCTGAGTTGCAACCAAATGTCTCTGGGCAAAACAGATACATGTGCTATTTCTTTTTTTTCCCCCTTATTTTCTTATTTAGCTAACATGTTTTCCTTTAAATGAGTTTTAATATGAGATTTGTGTGTGTGTGTGTGTGTTTGTATACATGTGTTTAGTTTTTAAACACTCCATGAAACTAGTGAGGGTTAGGGGGGTTTCTTTTAAGACTTTTGGTGCTATTTTCTTTTTTGCAACCAAGCTTTAATTTCTTCCAAGGTATGCTTCTGAATGTACATGCATACTCAATAGTTCAGTCGTGTCCTGCTCTTTGTGACCCTATGGACTATAGCCCGCCAAGATCCTCTGTCTATGGGATTCTGCAGGTAAGAATACTGGAGTGCGTTGCCCAGTCCTCCTCTATGACATCTTCCCAACACAGGGATGGAACTGGCATCTCCTGTATTGTGGGTGGTTTCTTTACTGCTGAGCCATCAGGGTCCTTGGATCTAATTTCACTTTATATAGTTAAACATTGTTCTAATTTGTCTGGTAATTCAGTTCAGTTCAGTTCAGTCGCTCAGTCGTGTCCGACTCTTTGCGACCCCATGAATCACAGTATGCCAGGCGTCCCTGTCCATCACCAACTCCCGGAGTTCACTCAGACTCACGTCCATCGAGTCCGTGATGCC
>SJXQ01006520.1:0-129937 GCA_006408695.1 Aepyceros melampus
GCGACTGAACTGAACTGAATTTCCAGCTGAGTTTGAACAAAATAGATCTGAAATTTTAGAGAATGTATTTACAAAAATTTTAATATCATTCTAGAAAAGTTAATTTCCAAGTTTTTTAAACTTTATATATTGTAAAAAAAACCTCCTTTAAAAGCATAAAATATGAAAATGTACTTATATATATACAAATATCCTTATAAGTACTACTGTGTATATATACACACACATGTCATCCTCTTAAAAATATTCTGTGCAAATATAAAAATAATTATCTTTTAGTACTACCATTTCTATTTTCATTGGTAAAACATTTCCATTTGGGACATGATTATAAACTACAAGAATTTTTGAAAATATAAATTTCAAAGTTCCCATACCATTTTTGCTCAAAAGCTTCTTCAGTTCATAATAGTAATACTTATACTGAGACATTTTGTTCCTCTCAGTTTTTAATTCTTATTTTTATAACAAAAAACAATTTCATATTTACAATAAAGCCTCTTAATTGAATTTCAAATATCATTCAGTGAACTTCCAAAACTTTTTTTCTGATTCCACAAATTGGATGTATAAATGACCCATTATTGGAATTAACTGACTTTCTGTTTGAGGCTTCTGATGACACTGGTTTACTGGCACCATGTAATTGTTTGCAAAGCTCTTCTGCTAATGGATCTAACATATCAACTGCTATTACCACACTTCTCAGAAGTGCAAACACACATACAAACTTGTTATATAAAATGAGCCAAATTAATTCAGCAGAATAGTCATTTGATACAATTAAAAAATCATACTTTACATAGTATTATGTAAATGAACTTTCAGGGCTTCCCTGGTGGCTCAGAGGTTAAAGCGTCTGCCTCCAATGTGGGAGACCCAGGTTCGATCCCTGGGTTGGGAAGATCCTCTGGAGAAGGAAATGGCAATCCACTCCAGTATTCTTGCCTGGAGAATCCCATGGACTGAGAAGCCTAGTAGGTTACAGTCCAGGGGGTCGCAAAGAGTTGGACACGACTGAGCGACTTCACCTCAAATGAACTTTCTACAAGTGCCCCTACTAATATTTGTAAATGAACTTTCAGGGCTTCCCTGGTGGCTCAGAGGTTAAAGCGTCTGCCTCCAATGTGGGAGACCCAGGTTCGATCCCTGGGTTGGGAAGATCCTCTGGAGAAGGAAATGGCAATCCACTCCAGTATTCTTGCCTGGAGAATCCCATGGACTGAGAAGCCTAGTAGGTTACAGTCCAGGGGGTCGCAAAGAGTTGGACACGACTGAGCGACTTCACCTCAAATGAACTTTCTACAAGTGCCCCTACTAACTTTACATCTTCAGACACAATGTTTTAAATATTTATTAATTTGGCGATCTGATGCTTTTTGAGTAAATGTGTATATTCTGGTTTTGACTTCTGTCCAGTGATATCACCACAGTATCCAGGGTGGATAGTAAATGCCAATAAATATATCGGAAAGGTTACACATTTATTATCAACTTTTTTCAGAAATCGAAGTTCAGTATCTAATATGTCATTAAAACATACATTTTTATTGAGTTTGTTGCTCCTGATTTGTTGCAAATTTAGAAAAAGATGATTTGTCAATCTTATCCTATAAGCAAACTCATGAAATACATGCTTGAATGACATAAGAATTGTGTTTAATACTAAGATGCTTTTTTCTTTTCTCTCACTCATTTGAGGTTTTTCCCTCTCCCATGGAAAACAATCATTTCTTTCACTATGAAGCAATTATTTAGTCATATACTCTTTTTCACACATTTAAAAGTTAAACATCACAAATTAAACAGTAAATATTTCTTCTCAGCAGTAGGAACCACAGATGTATTTAGCAAATAGATGTTAGCACACTGGGAAAAGAGATTCCAGCAGTTAAACCTCTACAAAACTAATATTTTATCATGCAGTTAACTCTAAAATTAACAAGAAAATAAATTCAAGAAAAAAATTGAGAAAATTTTCATAGGCAATTCACAGAATGGTTGTAAGTTTATGAAAATAAGTTCATCCTTTTTAGTATTCAGAAAAATGTAAATTTTAACAATAGTGCAATAGTTCAAATTGACTAAAAGACTAGAAATGATGAAATATAATCTAGGATGTGATAGGATGTGCTTTTCTGTTGGGAGAATAACCAGATTCTGCCATTTGGGGGCAGTCTGATAGTATTTGGAAAATAAGTAACCATAAATTTTGGAACAAGTGTTCTGACTCCTATATATATATATATATATACCCCAGAGAAATCTTTCATGGAACTACATCAGTTCAAGCACTATTTTGGCTGGGGGGAATCTAGATAGTCATTTTCCATTAGAGAGAAATGATTAAATAAAATGTGACAAGGTAGCTCTTGACTGACAAGGCAGCTTTTGGCATACAATGCAACAATTAGACTAACTGGGATAGAGAAACATACAGCAATGTGGATATATAACCAAAAAAAAAAAAGCTCTGGATTTTTTTTTTTTAAATCAGGGAAAAGGAGAACATTTATAACAATTTAAAATAAGATACATATGCTTACTATACCCAGTGTTTTTTTCAGATAACTCATATCCAAAGACACACCCTGAACATATTATAGGGGCAAGAATATCACATTCTGAAAGAAAAGCAGCAAGGGTAAGAGATAGAACCACACTTCTAGGAAGTTACAGCAAAGAGAGGCAGATGTTGAGTTTATAAGCTTTGCAAGTGATGGCTAGCAGAATATGACATCCAAACCAAGACTACAGTAGTTCAGGACATACTACCTCAAAATATGGTTGACTTTGATATTGATCATTTTGATCAGTAGGTACCTGCAAAACAGCAAATGCAGGGAGGGACTTTCTCTAAACTCCCCTTCTCTGCCTAAAGACAGAAATTCAAAAAGGAACTCAATTGTCAGAAATGTTCTCCCAAGGATGTCACCAGCCAAGGATGATTGACTCTTGCTAGGAGAGAGAAGACTAGAAGCTGACCCCAAGCAGGGCCCTGTGGGGCTCCTGGCCATGAAGGCATTTTAGTCCCCTACTTCTTGTAGGCAAGACTCCAACCTCTATGACCTTCTCTGAGGTCCAAAAGGCAGAATAGTTGCTAATTAAAGGAAAGCAGCAATGAAACCATCTGAGGCAAGATTAAAGGGACCAGAGAAGCTCATAAAGAATGAAAAAAAAAAAAGATTCAGAGACCAACCACCTGAGACGCTGCACAAACCCTAACCTTACTGAAGAAGGAATGTCCTTATCACTTACTGCTGCTTGACTATGTAACTTCTCCCTACTCACCAGAGAGGAGATCACAGCTCTTGAGGTGCTAGGCTACTGTGTTTCCATTTTGCCTGGTAAAACAATGAAGTCCCTCTTTCTTCCTCCTCCGTAACTCTGTCTCCATATTTCTGTTTGGCATTGGTGCACAGAGAGCCATTTTGGTAACAAAGTCAACACTTCACCTAGACAAATTTTGTTCAAACCATCACACTGGTATTGAATAGGACTGACCCTGTAGGGCTCCTGGGCACAAAAGCCTTGCTCTGTAGCCAGTTTCTTGACTATAGGAAATAGGCTTCATTCAGCCTCCAAGAACTTCCATGAAATCCTACGGCAGGTTTGTGCGTCATGACAAGTTCAGTCGTGTCTGACTCTTGTGACCCAGTGGACTGTAGCCCATCAGGCTTCTCTGTCTATGGGGCTTCTCCAGGCAAGAATACTGGAGTGGGTTGCCATGACCTTCTCCAGGGGATCTTCCCAACCCAGGGGTGGAACCTGGGTCTCTTATGTCTCCTGCATTGGCAAGCAGGTTCTGTGCCACCTGAGAAGCCCATATGGCAGGTTCAAACAGATGCTAATTAGGGAAGGCAAGAGATACAGAAGTAAGGGAGGAACTGTCAAGAAACAATAGTGCAACCTTGAACCAAATTTCTAGTTCCCCCTCAAGGGAGATACATAACCATATCTTTGAGCTTTTTTGCAGGTATTAAAAACCACACCAGGTGTCAGAAGTTAATTGTATGCTGCAACAAACACAGAGACCCCAAAACTTGGTGGAAACAGAAAGTTGATGATGCTGACTCCCACTTACCTGACCACCAACCAACCAGACTGTCCACAAGCTGAGCACACTGTCTTTGACCATCACAGTAAAACTCCTCACTACCCTCTCCAGTCTGGGACATACAATTTTGAAGGCATTAGCCCACTGTGGCCCCCTTTACCTAGCAAAGCAGTAAAGTTATTCTTTTTTGAGGTGCAAAACTCTGCCCCTGAGACTTGATTAGGAGCTGAGGTACAGAGGCTGGATTTGGCTTCTAACCTCCCATTGAAACTGAGTTCCCCCTAAAACCCAGTTTCTCTGCAGTTTATAATTAATCTCTCTATCCAAAATGTCATTTTCTTTCTTGTGTAATACCTGTTCCCCTCAAGATTGAGGAGAATCAAAGAAAAGGGAGGATCAAAACCAAGCAGGACTCTGTGGATCCCTTTCAGGTGCAAAGGTTGTTTGACATCTCCTATTTTTTGTTTGTGGGAAAAGGCTTTTAGTCTCCTAGACTTTCCCAGAGTTCTACAGGGTGAACTTGTACCTGTATTAATTAGGGGACTGAAGGAATGCAGAAAGAAATAATAGTGGTCTGATGGGGACTGGTTCCTCCTCAAGCAATATACATAACAATCTGATAAATATCTCTCAGTTCATCTACAGGAACTAAGGCCCCCACCCAGGTGCTGGATGGTAACTTCAGGCTGAGTATAAGCACATGGCTAGTTGAAACTAAAGACAGATTCCAGCTCTTTGCGACACCATGGATTGAAACCCACCAGGCTTCTCTGTCCACAGGAATTCTCCAGGCAAGAATACTAGAGTGAATTGCCATCGCCTCCTCGAGGGGATCTTCCCAACCCAGGAATCAAACTCAGATCTTCCACATTGCAGGTGGATTCTTAACCAACTGAGCCACCAGGAAAGCCCATGAATACTGGAGTGGGGAGCCTAAACCTTCTCCAGGAGATCTTCCCAACCCACGGGAACTGGGGTCTCCCACATTGAAGGTGCATTCTTTACCAGCTGAGCTACCAGGGAAGCCCTATTCCTAGAACACCATCCTTTTCCTTCACCATCAACCAGTTAGAGAAAGATCACACATCCTGCAGACTTCTTCAAAGTTTACCTATAAAAACTCTTCCAAGAAAACCATCAGAGAGTTTGAGTCTTTTGAGCCTGAGCCCTGTCCTCCTTGTTGGGCCACTGAAATAAACCTTTCTCTGCACCAAACTTCGATATTTCAGTTTCTCTTTCCTCACTGCATGTCTAGAACTTGAACAAGGGTTTGACAACACCACTTTTTCTTCTAAGGATCCATTCCTTTTTCCTAAAAAAAAAATCATTTACTCAAAGAGGGCTCTATCCCTTCAACCCTTCCCCTATTAAGAGGGTATTTAATCCTGAATTCTGAGCCATCTCTGGGAGTTGCTCATTTTTCCTTGGGCATTTCACACATAAACATGAGATATGCATGTTAATAAACTTTTTTTTAATTTTGTTAATCTTTTTATTACAGAGGTCTCAGCTAAGAGCATAGAAGGATAAAAGGAAAATTATTTTTTCCTCCCCTTTATAAATTTGTAGAATGGAACTCAACCAGCTCCAGATAGTAAAAAATGAGAGCAAGTCCTACAGACAACAGAAATCTCTCTGGTTCGTGATATGATTTTTCACTCCCTTTTGATATTCAGTACAATTATACAGTGCATGATACTGTGTGCCATTGGAAAATATACTGAGAAATATAAAGAGGTCACCTGGATTTGATGAAGTAAGTTGAGGATATCAAATAGTGAGAAACCCGAACAACTTAAGGCAGAAGTGAAGAGCAGAAATCACAAGAAGGCCTTTGAATAGTTCAAGGCTGTAAGAGTGCACTTCTAGTTTAAGGACTTAAGGAAGAAGAATATCCACCCCCCCTCAAGACACCTGTGTTACCTAAAGATTGAGGAAAATCAGCATTTTCTGGCATCTAAACTTCTATTTTCTAAAATGTAGAAATATAAAGATACATGTAAGTAAATGGGGAAAAATTTTTGTAAGTACATGAAGATAAATGGAAGGACAGAGTAAAAGTACTTTTTTTTCTATCTAAACCACTCAAATTCCCCTTTGATTACATTTAAATAACTCCTTACTTGGGTTTAATTTTACATGCTTTATGTGCATTGAATTAAAAAGTCAATTTTCAGCATGCATTTATTTATCATTTGGTACACTGCTATTTTACAGGGTAATTTTGTTCTGAATTAAAATGAAGAGATGTTTGTGAATTCAATCCTATTCTTTAAAAGTTAATCCTGTGTTAATAAGAGTTAGGAGTCAACATTGCTTTAACTCATTTTTATATTTTCTTATAAAAATGCTTCTTGTGTTCTAATATCATGTACACTCATGGCTAATTCATGTCAATGTGTAACAAAATGAATACAGTATTGTAAAGCAAAACAAACTAAAAAATAAAAATTAATTAAAAAAAAATCAGAAAAAAAAATAAATAACAGCTTGATTGTAAAATAAAAGATAGCTCAATAGTAGCATCTCATATCAATTTCATTTACTTTAAAGTGAGGACTAGTGGAAAGAAATAATCATAATATGTACTTAGAAATACTTTTTCACATATAAATTATCTGTTAATATAAAGCTGTAATTCTAAACATACTGGAGAGTTTCAATTAAACATAGAAAAACATTTGATTGGAACATGCAGAGTACATCATGAGAAATGCTGGACTGGAAGAAACACAAGCTGGAATCAAGACTGCTGGGAGAAATATCAATAACCTCAGATATGCAGATGACACCACCCTTATGGCAGAAAGTGAAGAGGAACTAAAAAGCCTCTTGATGACAGTAAAAGAGGGGAGTGAAAAAGTTGGCTTAAAGCTCAACATTCAGAAAACAAAGATCATGGCATCCGGTCCCATCACTTCATGAGAAATAGATGGGGAGACAGTGGAAACAGTGTCAGACTTTATTTTTTGGGGCTCCAAAATCACTGCAGATGGTGACTGCAGCCATGAAATTAAAAGATGCTTACTACTTGGAAGAAAAGTTATGAACAACCTAGACAGCATATTTAAAAGCAGAGACATTACTTTGCCGACTAAGGTCCATCTAGTCAAGGCTATGGTTTTTCCTGTTGTCATGAATGGTGTGAGAGTTGGACTGTGAAGAAGGGTGAGTGCCAAAGAATTGATGCTTTTGAACTGTGGTGTTGGAGAATACTCTTGAGAGTCCCTTGGACTGCAAGGAGATCCAACCAGTCCATTCTGAAGGAGATTAGCCCTGGGATTTCTTTGGAAGGAATGATGCTGAAGCTGAAGCTCCAGTACTTTGGCCACCTCATTTGAAGAGTTGACTCATTGGAAAAGACTCTGATGCTGGGAGGGATTGGGGGCAGGAGGAGAAGGGGACGACAGAGGATGAGATGGCTGGATGGCATCACAGACTCAATGGATGTGAGTCTGAGTGAACTCTGGGAGTTGGTGATGGACAGGGAGGCCTGGTGTGCTGTGATTCATGGGGTCACAAAGAGTCGGACATGACTGAGTGACTGAACTGAAAGTATAGAACTTAGCCTTATGCTATGAAGTATACTTAATATAATTAATGAAATATATTTAATATATATTTGTTCTTGCTTAATCAATAAATCATGTCTCACTCTTTTACTATCCCATGTAGCCCACAGAGTTCCTCTGTCCATGGGGCTTTTCAGACAAAACCGCTGGAGTTAGTTACCATTTCCTTCTCCAAAGGAACTTTCCGACCCAGGAATCCAATCTGCATCTCCTATGTCTCCTGCATTGCAGGTGGATTCTTTACCCACTGAACCACCCAGGAAGCCCAGAAAACTATACAGAAGCAAGGTATACTCCTGCTCATAGTTGTTAGCAGAAGGAACTCTGTAGCACATTTATTCTTTTTGAAAGCTCATCATTTCAGTGGTAATTGGAAGTGCCCACCTATACCTCTACTCTGTCTGAACTGTTTTTTTAATGTCTTATTAAATTTAATGTATCAATTTCAAAAGTATTTAAAAGTGTAAAAGGTTTTTTTGGACACTCATTGTTTCACAATTGTTTGATCAGGACCTTTGTATCTTCTGCAAGAAAGAAACTTTAGCTGTCCTTCCCTCTTTTGTTAAGTACATGTGGGAACCTGAGGGTTTGATAGATGTGAATGTCCAGATGTGTCTGATTTTAAAATTGAACACAAGTTAACTCTGGCCTTCTTGGGGTTTGGATAGACTGTTGTACCACTGATTCTGGTTCAATATCTCTGCCATAAATGAAGAAGCGATTTCCTCAAGAATGGATATATCTAGCTGGCTCAGTAAGACTTACTGTATTGTCTTCTACCAAGGATCTCATGGCCTGCAACTTTTGAGGACAAATATCCTTCTCTTAACGGAGAAGGCAATGGCAACCTACTCCAGTACTCTTGCCTGGAAAATCCCATGGACGGAGGAGCCTAGTAGGCTGCAGCCCATGGGGTCGCTGAGTCAGACACGACTGAGCGACTTCACTTTCACTTTTCACTTTCATGCTTTGGAGAAGGAAATGGCAATCCACTCCAGTGTTCTTGCCTGGAGAATCCCAGGGACGGGGGAGCCTGGTAAGCAGCCGTCTCTGCGGTTGCACAGAGTTGGACATGACTGAAGCGACGCAGCAGCAGCAGCAGCAGCATCCTTCTCTTAATCCCTCTTTGAACCTATTTCACTTTTGTGTTAAAGAGTATTTGTCTCTTTACCATACTGGCTATTGTTACCAAGGGCCAGTGGCTAAAAATAAGTTTCTCAAAGGTCAAGTAATTGTTTTACCCCCATACCAAATCCATAAAAATGTTTTCAGCTTAATATACACTGGTTGTATGACCAGTATGATCAAGATGTGTTCTAGATTTTGTTCAGTTCAGTTCATTTCAGTAGCTCAGTCACGTCTGACTCTTTGCAACCCCATGAATTGCAGTACACCAGGCCTCCCTGTTCATCACCAACTCCTGGAGCTCACCCAAACTCATGTGCATCAAGTCAGTGATGCCATCCAGCCATCTTATCCTCTGTTGTCCCCTTCTCCTCCTGCCCCCAATCCCTCCCAGCATCAGAGTCTTTTCCAATGAGTCAACTCTTTGCACGAGGAGTTTCAGCCTCAGTACCAGTCCTTCCAATGAGCACCCAGGACTGATCTCCTTTAGATGGACTGGTTGGATCTCATTGCAGCCCAAGGGCCTCTCAAGAATCTTCTCCAACACCACCATTCAAAAGCATCAATTCTTTGGCACTGAGCTTTCTTCACAGTTCAACTCTTACATCCATACATGACCACTGGAAAAATCATAGCCTTGACTAGACGGACCTTTGTTGACAAAGTAATGTCTCTGCTTTTGAATATGCTATCTAGGTTGGTCATAACTTTCCCTCCAATGAGTGAGCATTCAAAAATAAATAAAATATAGCCTGTGCCTTCATGAAGATCATAATCTAGAAGCAAGTGAGAAAAACACCACAGCAGGTATACCATTAAAGAAAAAGAACTCTGATTTAAAGAAGCACTATACACAAGTTATGGAGAGATCTCAGGTAAGGGCACCATCAGGTTCATCCAGAAGGGTTGTAAATTCATCATAGATGTGATAATATCTTGGTTGATCTTGGACAAATGATGACTATTACTTGGCTGATATGAGAATATTTAAACAGATTTATTTGTCTGAATGATAAGAAACATGGAGACAGTCAGTGAACCACATTGTTGAACAAAAAAGTCAGATCCAGTATCTCTTTGATTCAACTGCCATTTTTATGCTTAAAAAAAAAAAAAAAAGGACGCTGTAGCTCCAGATAATATATTCAGATTCAGGAAAGAACTAGATGGTAAGCTCTAGTAAAATCTGCCACTTTAGTATAGAAAGCAATATTTTTCTACTATGAGACAAGTTGTATGTCCCACTTGTAAGAATCCTGCCACTTGGCCATCTTCAGCTGAAAGGTGATTTGTGAAGAACCAGTCCAGAATTTCTAATCTCTAGTTGAAAGGCAATAAGGAAAAAGTTTAACATGTTTGGTATGAATTAGCCAATCTATGAGGTCAGTGTCAGTTGAATAGATTTATCACATTGAAAAATAAGATAATAAAGGTGATGGCCAAGGGGGAAAAAAATGAGACTGAAGACAAAGAGAGATGAAAATATGAGCATAGAAAATTTTATGTGAAAAGGGTAGGTATGAGAATGGAATGACATGGCATCAGCTGTGTTTAGTGGATAAATATTCATGTTGAAAGTAAATTTAACATGTCAGTGTCTAAAGGAATAAGCTTTGTCTTTTTCTTTTCATTGGATTAGAAGACTTTTGATTTTCTCTTGTTTCCACCACCTCTAATCTACCACTGCAAGCATCATGAACACTATAGACTAATTTAATAAAAAATTGTGCATACTTCTTAGGTGTCAGACACTTTGCAAAGCATTGGAGTTATAAAAATGGGCTTCATTCTGAAGAAGCCTTGAACCGAGTAGTAAAGCATTAAAACCTAAATTCATGTTCCAGTTTTTAAGTGGTGTGATAAAGGAACCTAAACTAATGTTCCGGAGAAGGCAATGGCACCCCACTCCAGTACTCTTGCCTGGAAAATCCCATGGGCGGAGGAGCCTGCTAGGCTGCAGTCCATGGGGTCGCTAAGAGTCGGACATGACTGAGTGACTTCACTTTTACTTCTCACTTTCATGCATTGGAGAAGGAAATGGCAACCCACTCCAGTGTTCTTGCCTGGAGAATCCCAGGGACGGGGGAGCCTGGTGGGCTACCGTCTATGGGGTCACACAGAGTCGGACACGACTGAAGCGACTTAGCAGCAGCAGCAGCAGCAGCAGCAGCAGCAAACTAATGTTCTATTAGTAATACTGAAATCACATGATCTCAGAGATTTTTTTCCTTATGAAATTAAAGTCCACGGTACCTTATTAGACCTATATTCCATTTACAAATAAATTAAGCATGTTCTTGCAATATGTTCATTGCAATTTAATGTATTTATTAAATCAAGTTTAGAATGGGAAAATGAAACAAGGAAAATTTCTGAATTTTTTGGAGGAATTATTGAATACCAATTAAAGTAATTTTTAAAAGGAAAATTTCCTTGTTTCTTCCTATTTCTGTTTCTTTTTTCATAGAACATATGTATTAGTTTTTTAAACCTAGCTAGTAGGACCAAAGACTTCCCAGGAATCCACCTGGCAAGCAGGATTTTTGGAGGAATTATTGAATATGAGTTAAAGTAATTTTTAAAAGGAAATTTTCCTAAATAATCATCTAGGCAATAAATTTGGCATCATCAAGAAGTCTTTTACACTAATGGAGGGAGTTGAGGAGCAAGGAATACATACAGGAAAAAAAAATCTAAAATGCAATTTAAGTACATTCAGGGAAAAAGTAAAGGGTTTTCCTTAAAAAAAAAAAAAATGGATCAGGTATTTAGGAAGAATATTTAAGAGGCACAAGAGGCTTTGCCATAGTCTAGAAATTATTAATTTTCTAGGCTTGGAAATTTAGTTTTTTCAATATATCCAAGTGTGATAGAATTCTCTGAATCAGACTTATTATTTTGCAGACAAAGGTCTGTATAGTCAAAGCTATGGTTCTTCCAGGAGTGATGTATGGATATCAGAGTTGGAGCAGAAAGAAAGCTGAGTCCTGAAGAATTCATTTTCAGTTTTGAACTGTGGTGTTGGAGAAGATTCTTGAGAGTCTCTTGGACTGCAAGGAAATCAAACCAGTCAATCATAAAGGAAATCAATCCTGAATATTCATTGAAAGGACTGATGCTGGAGCTGAAACTCCAATATTTTGGCCCCGTGATGGAAAGAGCTGAGTCATTAGAAAAGACCCTGATGCTGGGAAAGATTGAAGGCAGGAGGCTAAGGGAACAATGAGATTGTTGGATGGCCTCACCAACTCAATGGACATGAGTTTGAGCAAACTCTGGGAGATAGTGAAGGACAGGGAAGGCTGGCATGCTGCAGTCCATGGGGTCAGAAAGGGTCAGACATGATTGAGCAACTGAAGAACAACAACTTTTCACAAAGAAGTAGGGAAAAACACAAAAAAGCCAGTTTATTTATATAAATAAAATAAAGATTGGAGAGATGACAAGAGACTGAGCACTTTTTCATAATTAACAAATATAAAGTGTGAAAGTGTTATTTTCTCAGTCGTCTGACTCTTTGTGATCCCATGGATTGTAGCACACCAGGCTCCTCTGTCATGGAATTCTCCAGGCAAGAATAATGGAATTGGTAGCCATTACCTTCTCCAGGAGATCTTCCTAATCCAGGAATCTCATCCTGGTCTCCTGCATTGCAAGTAGATTATTTACCATGTGAGCCACCAAGGAAGCCCAACAAATATAAACTGAAAATATTCTGAGATCAGTAGTGTTACAAATGTGTACAATATGAAATCAAGATTCTTCAGTTTTTCCTCACAGGAAATTGAGGTGAGTCATATTTTTAAAATATTTATTAATACATGGACAAAAGAAAACACAGAGCAATAAATACTATTCAGATAATTAAAATGAGTGCTATGAAAGAGAACACCAAATGGCTAAATTAGATTGTCATGGAAACTCTTCTTGAGGAGATATAATTTTAGGCTGAATGAATGAATGTCAAAGGTGAGTCTATTATAAAGTCAGTAAGACAACCATTATAGACAGCATGAATGTTTATGGAAAAAACCTAAAATGTAAACAGCTTGATATATCTATGAAACCAAAATTTTCCAATATGGCTAGAGCAGAGAAAATAAGACAGAGAGCAGTATGAGAGAGAAGGATGGAGAGGAGGGCAAGAGTTGATGACATAAGGGTGTGGCCAGAAAAAGCAGTAGACTTTTCCACTAAGTGCAGTGGGGAAGCTCCGGAGAATTTTAAGCAGGAATTTGACATAATAATGGATATTTTTGAAAACTACATTTCTAGCTGTTGTTTTACTTTTAACAAGGGCAAAAGTGGAAGCAGGAGATACATTTAGGGAACTGTTGGGGTATTCCAAGTCAAAGATGTGGTGCTACAGCCAAGAGAATTTAAAAGATATGAAGAGAAATCAATTCAAAATTTGCTTTCCCTCTGTATGAAAGGCTCTAGATTCAACCATTTCACTTCAACTGATTCAACTTTGTTCCTTTTTATGGCTGAGTAATATTCCATTGTGCATAGGTACCACATCATCTTTATCCATTCATCTGTCATGGTTGCTTCCATGTCCTTGCTATTGTAAATAACTTGCAGTGAACACTGGGATACATGTATCTTTACGAGTTATGGTTTTCTCAGGGTATGCCCAATAGTGGGATTGCAGAGTTTGAATTGAGGTGTAGACGTAGAGAACAGATTGGTGGACACAGTGGGGGAATGAGAGGGTGGGATGAATTGAGAGGGTAGCAATGACATATATACATCTCCATGTGTAAAATAGGTAGCTAGCAGGAAGCTGCTGTACAGCACAGGGAGCTCAGCTCAATGCTCTGTGATGGCCTAGAGGGGTGGGATGGGAGAGTGGGAGAGAGGTTAAAGAGGGAGGAGAATATATGTATGCATAAGGCTGACCCACGATGTTTTACAGCAGAAACTAACATTGTAAAGAAATTATGTTCCAATAAAAAATGCTTTCCCAGGATATCTGAAAGTACATATAGATGGATCAGATGAGACGGGTATATCAGTTCAGATGCTTTCAAATGTAAGAAATAAAGTGTCTAATTGAAAGAGGCTTTAAAGAATCTCACATAACAACTTATATGGAGGGAGGGAGATATTTCCAGATTTAGTAATTCAATCAATCATCCATGATTGTTCTCCCTCCTTATCTGGTAGTGTCAAAATTATTAGCAGATGTAGATACATATATCTGACATATAAATGACAGAAGGTGGAAGACAGGATCATCTCTTTCACCTTCTTTGCTTCTCTTTTAATAAAAAATATGCATATATTTTTTTCTCCCATAGCTCCCATGCACAATTTAAGTTCAATCATATTTAACTCTTTATGACCCTATGCCCAGGCTCTTCTGTCCATGAGATTCTCAGCAAAACTACTGGAGTGGGTTGCTATGTCCTTCTTCAGGGTATCTTCCTACCCAGGGATTGAAGCCACATCTCTTACATCTCCTGCACTGCCAGGTGGATTCCTGGGAAGCCTTTGGTCCCACTCAGTTCAGTTCAGTCTCTCAGTCGTGTCCGACTCTTTGCGACCCCATGAATCGCAGCACGCCAGGCCTCCCTGTCCATCACCAACTCCCGGAGTCACCCAGACTCACGTCCACTGAGTCCGTGATGCCATCCAGCCATCTCATCCTCGGTCGTCCCCTTCTCCTCCTGCCCCCAATCCCTCCCAGCATCAGAGTCTTTTCCAATGAGTCAACTCTTCGCATGAGGTGGCCAAAGTACTGGAGCTTCAGTTTTAGCATCATTCCTTCCAAAGAAATCCCAGGATTGATCTCCTTCAGAATGGACTGGTTGGATCTCCTTGCAGTCCAAGGGACTCTCAAGAGTCTTCTCCAACACCACTAGCTAGGATTAAAAATCTCATACTATGTTCTATTGAAAAAGAAACAGAAATAGGAAGAATTCTGTCAATTTTAGCTTCTCCTCCAAGATGTGGACTGGTAGTCAGAGATGAAGATGACACTCAAACTTTCCAACTAATATATTCCCTTCAAAAAACCTATTATTTTCCTATGTATTAATAGCACTTAGATTTAACTATTCATCAAATCTCACTTGGCTATGTAAACGACAAAATTTTTGTATGATGTTCAATATCAAGTGCTTTCCTGAAAAATATATGATTAGATATTAACCTTCCCTTGACTTCACATCAGCACTTTTGTCTTTAGGAAGAAGCATCTACTTACATCAATATAAGGCTAAAAAGAAAGATGCAGAATTCCAAATAATTTTAAACTGCTAGTAGATATAGATACCCATATATTCTATCTCCAGATATAGATAGAATAAACATGTGTCTTTTAGTAATATATACCATAAATATCTATATATATCTATAAGTATCTATGATGAATATATGAGGCATGAATATATTTTATATATTAACATATCAAAACACAAGATACTATGTTTATTAAATGATATATAATGAGCTTCATTTAGTCCAGATTGTCTGACTCTTTGACACCTCATAGACTATACAGTCCATGGAATTCTCCAGGTCAGAATATTGGAGTAGCCATTCCCTTCTCCGGGGTATTTCCCAACCCAGGGATCAAACCCAGGTTTCCCTCATTGCAGGCAGATTCTTTACCAGCAAATCGTCAGGGAAGCTCAATAATGAATATATAATGTATCAAATCTTAGTAACAAAGTCTGATTCAGGCTCTATCTATATAGAAATAATTTATCAGGAAAAAATAACTCAAAGAATGTTTTAGTAAGGATCAAAACTTTCTACATATCACAACATCGTTTAACACTTCTATGATATCCTATAGTTGAATCACTAGCATATTCTCTGTGTGCTTTCAAGAACTTTACACTTTACAATTTCCCAAAAGACAACTACTAAGATACAACACTGACTTACATGACATTGAAATTATGATCTGTCAAAAAATAACTCGTTGATGAGTCAACAAGTGCATGATTAAGGAATACACAGTTTCACAATGAAAGTTCTCCATCCTGACTCTGATCAATCCTGGACAGAAGTGAGAGGCTTGTTTGTGGATTATAATCAATGCTCTGATTATGTGATTATTTGGAAAAAAAAATACTACTTTAAAAATTGTTTTCCATATTATAGTAGATTATTTTAAATAAAGGGAGAAAATCTCAAACTACCGGTCCTGGAAGATTCAGTTCTCAGTCTGTCTGGGACATTACCATAGTAATTTTAGAAATACTTATAAAATGTGGATATACATCACCAGTGGACCTTTTCTTTTCCCTTGAATTGCTGTAGAACTGAAAATTGGATGAAAAGTCTAAAAAAAATTAAAAGAAAGAAGAAATTCCTAAACCACTTAGGAGGCTGATTCTAATGCCAAAAGAGTAAAATCACAATATGTGAAGCACATTCCTGAATTCACTGGTACCCATGCATTTATTACTCTATAGTTTATAATCAATTTCCTCACATAATAATAATAATCAAAAACACCAAGTACACATATTTACACACACATCTTTAAAAATTAAAAATACCTGATATCTGCATTTGAACTATGTTATCTTTTTAAAATATATTCAGAAGATAGTGTTCCCAGACTATCAACATTTGTGGTATACAACAAAAGAAGAGAATTTATAGCAGTTAATGTAAATATTAGAAAGAAAGGATCTAAAATCAATAATCTGAGTTTCCATCTTTGAAAACTAAAATGAGCAAATTTAATCTAAAGTAAACAGAAGAAAAGAAATAAAAGAGCAGAAATCAAATTGAAAACATGAAATTGATAGAGATAAATCATTGGGAAAAAAGCTAGTTCTTTGAAAAGATCAACAAAATCAAAAGCCTCTAGCTAGACTAATATAAAAAGAGGACATGTATTACTAATATATGAAGTGAAAGTTGAAGCATCACAGTAGAAACCATGGATATTAAAAGCATAATAAAGAACATATATGAGTAACTCTGTGCCTACAAATTTGATAACCTAGGTGAAGTGGACAAATTCTTTTAAAAAATGTAACATTCCAGAACTCATATAAGAAGAAATCATTTGAATAAGCTATCTATTAAATAAATTGAATCAATGATTAATTATGTGCCAAAACAGAAAGTAGCCAGCCCAACTTGCTTCACTGGTGAATTCTACTAAACATTTAAGGAATAAATTGTACCAGTTCTCTACAATCTCTTACAAAGATAGATGCACAAAGAATACTTTCTAGCTCATCTTTTCATGCCAGCATTTACTCCACTACCAAAATCAAACAGTATTACAAAAAAAAAAAAAACATAAAACTACAAACCAATATCTCTTATTAAAAGATATGCAGAGATGCAAATGAAAAGTATTAGAACATAGAATCCAACAATGTATAAAACAAATTATAAGCCTTTGACCAAATGCTGTTTATCCCAGTTATGTAAGACTGGTTCAAAATTTCAAAATCAATTAATCCACTCTACCACATCAATGTTTTTGAACTGTGGTATTGGAGAAGACTCTTGAGAGCCCTTTGGACTGCAAGGAGATCCAACCAGTCCATTCTGAAGGAGATCAGACCTGGGATTTCTTTGGAAGGAATGATGCTAAAGCTGAAGCTCCAGTACTTTGGCCACCTCATGAGAAGAGTTGAATCATTGGAAAAGACTCTGATGCTGGGAGGGATTGAGGGCAGGAGGAGAGGGGACAACAGAGGATGAGATGGCTGGATGGCATCACTGACTCGATGAACATGAGTCTGAGTGAACTCTGGGAGTTGGTGATGGACAGGGAGGCCTGGCATGCTGTGATTCATGGGGTTACAAAGAGTCGGACACGACTGAGTGACTGAACGGAACCAACCACATCAATACACTAAAGAAGAAAAATGATATGATTCTATTAATATATGAAGAAAAAGCATTTGACAAAATTCAAGACCCATTCATATTAAAAACTCTCAATAAACTAGGAATAGAGGGAGATTCAACTTGATAAAGAGTCTCTATAAAGCAGTCCTACAAATAAATACTTAATTGTGAGGAATTCAACACTTTCTCACTAAGATCAAGTGCAAAGCAAGGATGTTTTCTCTCACCACCGCTTTTCCACATTGTACTGGAAGTCTGGCTAATGCAATAAAATAAGAAAATGAAATACAATATATACAGATTGTGAAGGAAAAAATAAAACTGTCTTTGTAGTTGTCATAATTGTATACATAGAAAATCTGAAAAAATTCTAAAACATTTTAAAAACCTACTGGAAATAACATGATTAAAGCAAAGTAGTAGGATATGGAGTCATAAATACATAGAGTTAAGTTGCTTTCCTATATACTAGCAATGAAGAAATTTGAAACAAATTTGAATTTGAAACAAAAAAACACCATGCCATTTACACTAGTATCCAAGAAAATGAAATGCTTAGGCTTAGATCTAAAAAAACATATTTAAGATCTGTACAAGGAAACTACAAAACTCTGATGAGACATACCACAAAACTAAATAAATGGAGAAATAATATATGTTCGTGGATAGGAAGACTCAAAATTCTCAAGATGTTTATTATTCACAACTTCATCTATAAGGCCAGTGAAAAACAGAATAGAAAACCCAGAATTAGATCCTCACTAATATTTAACAAAACTGATCTTTAACAAAGGAGCAAAGGCAATGAAATGGACCAAAAATAGTCTTTTTGACAAATGGTATTGGAACAACAAACATCCACACATGACAGAAGCTAACTCAAAATGGATCACAGACCTAAATGTAATGTAAAATGCAAAACTATAATACTTCTATAAGACAGTAGAGTAAAACCTAGATGATTTTAAACATAGAGTTTTTTTTATATATAAGCAAGCCATAATCCACAATAAAAATAATCTACAAACTGGACTTCATTAATTATTTCTGCTCTCTGAGAAACACTGTTAAGAGAGTAAAAAGACAATCCACAGACTGGGAGAAAATGTTTGCAAAAGACACATCTTATAAAGAACTGTTATCTGAAATATACAATTAATCTTGAAACTCAACAAGAAAACAAGCTTGTTGTGATGAAAAGATGGCTCAGAGACTTTAATAGACACATCAACAAAGAAGATACATAGATACAAAATAAGGACATAAGAAGATGCACTACAACATAGATCACCAGAGAAATGCAAATGAACATTGTGATACCATAACACACCTATTAGAATGCCCCAAATCCAGAATACTGACAACACCAAATGCTGGCCAGAATGTGGAACAATGGGAATTCACATTCATTGTTGGAAGGCAAAATAGTATAGCCACTCTGGAAGATAGTTTGATGATTTCTTACAAAACTAAACACATTCTTACTATGTGATAGAGCAATCCTACTCAGTATTTACCCAAATGAGTTGAGTACACATGTCCACATAAAAACCACCAGGCAGATATTTACAGCAGTTATTTTCATAATTTCCAAAACCTGGAAAATAACCTTCAGTAGATGAATGGGTAATAATAATGTGGCAACCCCAAACAATGGAATATGACACATCACTAATAAGAAATGAGCTATCAAATCCTGAAAAGACATGGAAGAAACATAAATGTACATTACCTAGTGAAAGAAGCCAGACTGGAAAGGTTACATAGTATATGATTCCAACCATAAGACACTCTGAAAAAGGCAAAACTATGGAGAGAGTATGGTAAAAAAAAAAAAAAAAATCAGTGTTTTTCTGGTGTTAAAGGTTGAGAGGGTGGATAGGCAAAAACAGCAGATATTTATGGCGGTGAAATTACTCTGTGTGATCCTATAATGGTGGATACATCCCCTTATACATTTGTTCACACCCATAGAATTTGCAACACCAAGATTAAGCCCTAATGTAAAGTATGGACTTTCAATGATACAAAGTTAATATAGGTTCATTAATTTAACATAATGAATAAGGCTATATGTGTGTGTGTATATATATATATATATATAATATATAGGATATCTCTGTACTCATTATTGTTGTTAACCTAAAATTACAAAAGACAAAATCTCGTAAGGAATAAAATTTAAAAGGTGGTGTTTTTCTAATGGAGAATTATGTGCATGTCTTTTTGGTTTCAGTTCAGTTCAGTCGCTCAGTCATGTCCGACTCTTTGTGACCCCATGCATCGCAGCACACCAGGCCTCCCTGTCCATCACAAACTCCCGGAGTTCACCCAAACTCATGTGATGCCATCCAGCCATCTCATCCTCTGTCGTCCCCTTCTCCTCCTGCCCCCAATCCCTCCCAGCATCAGAGTCTTTTCCAACGAATCACCTCTTCGCATGAGGTAGCCAAGAAGTTTCAGCTTTAGTATCATTCCTTCCAAAGAAATCCCAGGGCTGATCTCCTTCACAATGGACTGGTTGGATCTCTCTGCAGTCCAAGGGACTCTCAAGAGTCTTCTCCAACACCACAGTTCAAAAGCATCAATTCTTCAGCGCTCTGTCTTCTTCACAGTCCAACTCTCACAACCATAAATGACCACTGGAAAAACCATAGCCTTGACTAGACAGACCTTAGTCAGCAAAGTAATGTTTCTACTTTTGAATATGCTATCTAGGTTGGTCATAACTTTTCTTCCAAGGAGTAAGCGTCTTTTAATTTCATGGCTGCAATCACCATCTGCAGTGATTAAAGTCTGACACTGTTTCCACTGTTTCCCATCTATTTCCCAGGAATTGATGGAACCAGATGCCATGATGCTCATTTTCTGAACACTGAGCTTTAAGCCAACTTTTTCACTCTCCTCTTTCACTTTCATCAAGAAGCTCTTCAAGCTCCTCTTCAATCTCTGCTATAAGGGTGATGTCATCTGCATATCTGAGGTTATTGATATTTCTCCCAGCAATCTTGATTCCAGCTTGTGCTTCTTCCAGCCCAGTGTTTCTCATGATGTACTCTGCATAGAAGTTAAATAAGCAGGGTGACAATATACAGCATTAACATACTCCTTTTCCTATTTGGAACCAGTCTGTGGTTCCATGTCCAGTTCTAACTATTGCTTCCTTACCTGCATACAGGTTTCTCAAGAGGCAGATCAGGTGGTCTGGTATTCACATCTCTTTCAGAACTTTACACAGTTTATTGTGATCCACACAGTCAAAGGCTTTGTCATAATCATTAAAGAAGAAATAGACATTTTTCTGGAACTCTCTTGCTTTTTCCATGATCTAGCGGATGTTGGCAATTTGATCTCTGATTCCTCTGCCTTTTCCAAAACCAGGTTGAATATCTGGAAGTTCACGGTTCACGTATTGCTGAAGTCTGGCTTGGAGAATTTTGAGTATTACTTTACTAGCGTGTGAGATGAGTGCAACTGTGTGGCAGTTTGAGCATTCTTTGGCATTGCCTTTCTTTGGGATTGGAATGAAAACTGACCTTTTCCAGTCCTGTGGCTACTGCTGAGTTTTCCAAATTTGCTGTCACATTGAGCGCAGCACTTTCACAGCATCATCTTTCGGGATTTGACATAGCTCAACTGGAATTCCATCACCTCCACTAGCTTTGTTCAGTTAGTCATACTCAATTGCTTTGTACATAACAACTTTCTAAAATATAACTTCTCTGATATGTGGATAAGCTTTCTTTCCATGTTAAGTGCTCAAGTCCTTTCCTGATGTACTATGGTAAATGTAGCACTAGATGACACAGAATTTACTTCTTTTTGAGTCACATGGTGCCTTGCTGTTCAGAGATCAAATGCAAATGGCAACATGGCAAGTTAAGGCCACTGGAACTGTTTATTTCGTCCTTCATGTTTTAACATGAGTTTCTATTGATGCTCTTACATTCATATGCTCATCAAAGCTGTTATATTCTGACCTTCAGAATTATTTGTTGAAATATTTCTAGGTGAAAGGACTCAATTACAAATTGTACTTACATCCTTTCTGAATAGTTTATAATATTTTAGCTGAAATATACTTCAAAAAAGAATCTACACAGTATTCATTTTAAGTTCACACAAAAAATCAGCATTGCCTCTGGTTAATGACCTCTTACCCTTTATCTATTGATTATGTTTCCTGATTTATTTTTTCTCTCAAGTATCTTCCAGCTAAATTCACCTTTTCTCACCCTAAAATTAATTTTTTTTCAATAAGTGACCTTGCTATTATTTCTTGCAGGCATGGAGGTTTTCATCTCTGCAGATATTCATATATATGAATATATATGAAAGGCTAGGACTCTCAATTATTTTTATTCTAACAATTGTCAATGTTCTACAGTAGAAATTTTTCATTTCATTAGCAGTAAATACTGTATGACCCTTTTAGCATACATAAAAATGCACCTCTTCCTATTACATTTATGCATTTGGCCAAATGCTTTCACACTGCATTTAAATACAGTAAGTTGATTGATTGGATTTAGCAGTAGGAGGAAATTAAGTTATTTTTTATTTCTTTCATATGAATAAAAAAATTCATTCTGCAAATCATTCTGTTTGAATCATATTTTTTGATTGTTGCTGTTTTCAAAGACAACAAAGCAAGTTGACTTTGAGGACTGTGTTCTTAAACATTAAATAATACTGATATTTAGATATTAAGTGCACCTGTATGTCACCCATTATTCATAAACACATGCTTTCTATACAGAAATGTATGAAGAGATTCTATCAATGATTTTGGTCTTTGATAAAGCAGTGTAACAGGAACAGTTACTTATTTCCTATCTCACATCCCTTTCATTGCATTTACTTTCAAATATGGAAGTAATTTTTTTAAGAGAAGTTTCTAAAACCTGCAAACATTGAAAATGATATTATTGCATGAAATATTCTATGATTTGTCTCAATTATTAAATAAAGATGTATAAAGGCTTTATGTAATCATATTTCTTAAAAATGAAAATTCTGTTATTCATATTATAGATCTTATTTCCAGTTTATTTTTTTAATTTTTAACAGTTTTATTGAAATAGGATTCACATACCATGCTATCTACTTATTTAACATACACAAGTCAACATTTTTACTATATTCACAGAGTTGTAAAACCATTATGATAATCTAATTTTAGGATATTTTATTCCTCCCAAGAAACCAAGTACCAGTTAGCAGTTACTTCCAATCCCCTCTCTCCTCAGCTCCTGGCAACCCATTAATCTACCTTCTCCCTATGTATATCTTTTCCCATTCTGGACATTATATATAAAGAGAATCATATAATAGGTGGTGTTTTGTGACTAGTTCCTTTCACTTAGGTAATATCTTCCGAGTTCATCCATGTTGTAGCTAATGTAGTTCTTCCATGTATCACTAATTTCTTCTAATAATTATTAATATCCCATTGTATGGATGTGTCACATTTACCAACACATTATTTGATGGACATTTGGGTTGTTTAAAGCACATTTTGTTTATTATAAACAATGCTACTCTGAACATTTGCATGCAAGTGGTTTGTGTGTGTATGTGTTTTGGGGTGGGGTACCTATGGTGTTTCTTATTCTCAAAAATATACAAAAGAGTAGAAGTTGTTTAGTCATGTTAAGACTTGATGCTTAGCTTTTCACAACTCAACTGCAGTTGCACCATTATATTATCAACACAGTATATTAGGAACTTACGCTCTCCCCATGCTCATAAACATTTGTTCTTGTCCATCTTTTTGAATGTAGTTATTCAAATGTAGTTATTGTAGTTTTGGTTTTCACTTTCCTAAGGACAAATGATGTTTCATGCACATATTGTACATTTTATCAAGCAAAACACCTATTCCTACCATTTCCCTATTTTTATTTGTTTTTTAGTTGCTGATTTACAAGTTTTTTTTTTTAATTTAGTCTTCATATAGATCTTATCAGTTATTTCATTTGAAAATATTCTCCCATTTATGGGTTGTTTTTGCATTCCTTACACTTTGATGCACCAAAGTATTTAATTTTTTTTAATTTTTATTTTTACTTTATTTTACTTTACAATACTGTATTTGTTTTGCCATACATTGACATGAATCTGTCTCAGGTTATGATGACCAATTTATTTAACTTTTCTTCATTGCACTTTTGGTGTGACATGTCAGAAAGCATTACTGAATCCAAGGTCACAGAGACTTACCCCTATGGATCATTCTTTGATATTTATAGATTTGTATCTTACATTTAAGCCTTTGACCTACTCAGAGTTAATTTTTGTTTTTGGTCTGAAGGGGTCCAGTTTAATTGTTCTACAAGTGAATACCCAATTGTCACAGCATCATTTGTTGTAGAGACTGTTCTCTCCCCCATTAAACTATCTTGGCACCCTTATCAAAAGTCAACTAGCTGACTACAGATGTATAGATTTATTTCCTGGGACTGCAATTCTATCTTGTTGATCACGATGTCCATCCTGGTGCTGTTGTGGCTTTGTAGTAACTGAATTTGAAACTGAGAATTATGAGTCAGACAACTTTGCTCCTTTTTACAAAACTTGTTTTGGCTATTCTGACCCCCTTGTATTCTCAAACAACTTTAAGCATCTACTATTCCAAACCTGGAAAAATAGTCTCTGAGATTTTTACTAAAAATTATGTTAAATTTGTAGATCAATTTAAAGAATGTTGTCATCTTAATATTCAGTCTTGTGCATGGAATTGCTTTCCATTTATTTATTTTCATTTAATTTCTTTTAATATTTTATAGTTTATATTGTAAAAAGTCTTGCTTTCCTTTTGCTATATTAATTCTTATGCATTTTGTTATTTTTATGCTATTGTAAATGAAATTGTGTTCATTATCAGATGTTTTAGGGCAAGAGTAGAAATACACATTTTTTATCGATCATATGCTTATTGTCACTTCCACGTGAATAAATAATAAGCATGTCATTATAAAAATATACAGAACTTAATTATCATCCACCTCGTCTATACAAAAATATGCCCTTCTCCCATTTTATCCATGGTAGTAAACGATATACTCACAACACTGTTTTTAAGTCCCAAACCGCAAAGCCATGCTAGATTTCCCTCTTTCCCTCCTTTCACGTCCATCGTTCCTTCATTAAAAAGTCAACTTTGTTTTACCTTGAAAAATTATCTCAAATATATCTATGTGTATAAATATATATATATATAATATTTAACTCAAACATATACATATATATATTTATCGAATATGTTTAGTTATATTATTACTACAATCAATATTAGCCCAGGACTTCAATATTTTTGCCAGAATACTATAAAACCTACAACAACATCCTGGCTGGTCACTCAGGCCACTTTTGTCTCTTATAATATATTCATCTATTATTATCTTGAGTGATCTCTTAGGATCTCATGTTCTACTGACTGAGCTAACCAAGAGGCTTTCTAAAGTATCTTTTGAAATATAAACTAAACCAATTCACATCCCTACTTAAAACCACTCCAAGTTTTTACGCTACACTTAGAGTAAAATCAGTATTACCCATATATACCTTTTCGACTCTGTCTTTATGGATTCCTGTGTTCCAGGCACACTAAATTTCTTATTCTTCCTCGAGCATATTCATGTGTGTTATTTATGCATGTTACTCCCTCATCCTAGAGCATTCTCTTCCCCATGTCTATCATGATAGGCTCCTTCTTGTCAGTAAGGTCACAGATCAGCTGTTACTCCCTCAGGAACTTCTTTCCTGATCATCCTGCCTAAGAATCTTACCCTCATCACTCTCTATTACATCAAATGGTTTAATGTTATTTGTAGCATCTATTGGAGAACGCGATGGCACCCCACTCCAGTACTCTTGCCTGGAAAATCCCATGGACAGAGGAGCCTGGTGGCTGCAGTCCATGGGGTCATGAAGAGTCGGACACGACTGAGCAACTTCACTTTGACTTTTCACTTTCATGCATTAGAGAAGGAAATGGCAACCCACCCAGTGTTCTTGCCTAGAAAATCCCAGGGATGGAGGAGCCTGGTGGGCTGCCATCTATGGGTCGCACAGATTCTGACACGATTGAAGCGACTTAGCAGCATTGAGTACTAAAATAACTCTTACTTGTTAATGTACCTAATTATATAGTCTATCTTCCCCCTCTGTTGTGCTTGGTTCAGGAACCTTGACTTTATCACTCAGGATACTATTACTTATACCTGAAACCTGAGTGAATGAAGTGCTTAGCATTACCACAGCAGATTTGACATTTAGAAATCACCATAACCACTTGTTAGTATAAAACTTTCCTGTAGGTTGAACTGTAATTAGTATGGAATTCAAGAGAGATGCTTGTCTAAATATTGACTTAGAGATGAACATTTCTATTTTCTCAAGCACCATTTTCTATTTAAGTCTAGATCCTGTGTGTCAACAGTAGAACCAAAGATGAATGTATGCTGATGCCTGGAGTTTCCTAGAGTATTGCTTCAAAAGGCAGAGGATTAAACTCAACAGTTATGGAGTTATTTGGGGCACCACATTTTTCTTTTAATTTTGAAACTTCTTTAAATAGCCTGTATTTTTAGTTGCCTGCTATTCATTGAATTGATTCACTATAATTCAGTTAAATCTGGAGGCCCATTTTTCTAATCATGTGAAAATAATAAATGAAATATGTACTCTGCCACTCACAAAGTAATTTCTGGAAAGTTTAAGGGCTTAAATGCAGAAAACTAAGCTTTAATGTTTTAAACATATAACAGGATAGCTTTTATGAAACACACCTGCAAAACAACCCATAAATCACAAGAAAGGTAGATTTGACTTCATTAAAATTAAAAAAAAAAAAAACTTACATATGAGAAAAGACCTGACAAAAAGTAAATCATAGACAGAAGATTGGTAGCAGATATTTTGAACATAAAACTAAAGTATTACTCATAATATATAAAAAACTGTTAAAAATAGTAACATATCTACGCCCTCCCACTCCCAGCACACACACACACACACACACACACCATACACAAACATAAACACAAAGGGCCAAAGGATACTTATTAAAAATTTCAAAAATCCAAAGAGCAAGCAATCAGATTAGCAAAAGTCCAATATCATTTGTAAGTAGGGAAATGAAAATATTTTTAAAATTGAGATATCTTTTCACACAGAATGTGGAAATATAAACAGTCATGAACTCACAGTGAATTATATAATGGTATAATTTTGTATAGCAATTTGTCATAGCCAGTAGAGGTGAATATGTGCTTTTCCAACAGCTCAGCATGACCATTTCTAAGAATATTTGCTAGATGAAGTCTCAAACAATATACAAGAAAACCTGCTCAGAGATATTAATTGCATTGTTTGCAATGAAAACAAATTAGAAATCACATAAATATTCATCAAAAGAAAATAAATAGATGTTTGGTCTTAAACAAAATGATCTTACATTTAAAATGAGTGAACTAGAATAGACAGATAAAATTTCTTAAGAAACATAATGTTTAGCGACTAAACATTGCATATAGACATAAATGTATGTGTGTGTGCTCAATTCCTCAGTTGTCTTGATTCTGCAACCCCATGAACTGTAGCCTGCTATGCTCTTCTGTCCATGGAATTCTTGTCCAGGCAAGAATATTGGAGTTGGTTGCCATTTCCTACTCCACTATTTAAAAGTTAACAGTGACTTAAATTTTAACATAATCTATATATTGATTCGGAGAAGGCAATGGCGACCCTCTCCAGTACTCTTGCCTGGAAAATGCCATGGGCGGAGGAGCCTGGTAGGCTGCAGTCCATGGGGTCGCTAAGAGTCGGACACGACTGAGCAACTTCACTTTCACTCTTCACTTTTATGCATTGGAGAAGGACATGGCAACCCACTCCAATGTTCTTGCCTCAAGAATCCCAGGGAGGGAGGAGCTTGGTGGGCTGCCGTCTATGGGGTCGCACAGAGTTGAACACGACTGAAGCAACTTAGCAGCAGCAGCAGCATATATTGATTAGAGATGCATAAATGTCTAGTGAAATATGAAAAATGCATAAGAAAATTCATACTTACCTCAAGGTAGTGCCTACTCGGGGAGTTTGGGTGGAATGGAAAGAATACTACTATAGCTTCATTGTTTCTAAAAATATCTGAATCGTATATGATAAATATTAATATTATATTTGGGTAGGAATATATAGGAATTAAGTTACTATTTTTATTTTTTCCTATGTTTTAAATAGTGTATGTGTTAGTTTCCTATGGCTGGTATAATAAATTACCACAAAATGGTAGTTTAAAATTACAGATATTTATTGTTTTGCATTCTGGAGGCCAGAAGTCCAAAATCAGTTTTGTTAAACTAAAATATAGGTATTGAGAGGACCATCTTCCTCTGGAGGTTCTAGGCGAGAATCCATTCCGCTCTTCCTCAGGTTATGTTGGGTACTGACATTCCTTGGCTTGAAGCCCCATCAATTTGTTCCCTGCCTCTGTTTTCACATCACTTTCTCCTCTGTGTCTGATCTCTCTCTACCTCTCCAATTAGAACCTTTGTGATGGCAGTTAAGGCATACATGGCTAATCTAAGCTCATTTAGCACAAATTTTATCATGTAAGGTAACATGCACAGTTTTCAGGGGTTAGATTCTAAAATGGTTGGGGTTACCATTTAGTCCACTACATTTTATAACAAATAAAAGGAAATAAAACAAACCAAAGAATAGTATTTTCCATTTTCCTTCCTTTTCTTTTTCAAACAGATATTTGTAGAGGACCTATTATATATTAAGTACTCTTTAAAAGTTGAGGATACAATAATTAGTAAGATAAAAACTAGGTGCCAGATGAGGAACTTTACATCGGTGTGTCAGAAAGACACAGTAGGTAATTATGTAAATGAAACCATTATAAAACATGATAAATATGATGAAAAATACTAATGTGTGATCAAAAATAAAAGACAACTACTTTATTTTCCTAGGGAAGGTCTTTCTGGTTGCATGTCATTTAAGTTATTACTAAGGCTGAGAAAGGCTTGTGATACAAAGAACCAAAGAAAGAACTGAAGAGCAGTAAAGTCCTATCTACCAATTATGAGTTTAATGACCTTACTAAGTGACTTAATTTTCCTAAGTCTTATTTTACCCTATATGATAAGAATAATATCACCTCTTTTTTTATCCTTTTTGTGGAAGATAAGCATAAGATGTCACAGTAATTAAGCCTCAATACAGAATTACTGATATACAGAAATAATAGGAAGCTGTCCTATTATTGTTTGAAAGCTTTCATCACACCTGCCATACTAATTTCCTTAAACTCTCTAGCGTAGTATTAATTTTATATTGAGATATTGAGATACCTAAATGTGATTACATTAAGCCAGATTCCCCACCTTTCTTAGTAAAGGGACAGCAATTTTTCAGCCACTTCTCAGCTTTGGGGTTTCCCAGGTGGCACAGTGGCAAAGACTGTGCCTGCCAATGCAGGAGATGTAAGAGATACAGGTTCAATCCCTGGACTGGGAAGATCCCAGGAAATGGCAACCCATTTCTTGTTTGGAAAATTCCATAGACAGAGGGAGCCTGGTGGCCTACAGTCTTTGGGGTCACAAAGAGTCAGACACCACTGAGCACACGCACACACACACACA
This sequence comes from Aepyceros melampus, assembly GCA_006408695.1. NCBI lineage: Eukaryota > Metazoa > Chordata > Mammalia > Artiodactyla > Bovidae > Aepyceros > Aepyceros melampus. Next base: position 29,247 of record SJXQ01006520.1, read on the forward strand.
CACACACACACACACCACACTCAGGTTTAAAGCATAACTCACCCTACTCTTTGGTGTGAAGTAAAGCCGTGAAGTAGGTAAGGCTGCTATATCTATGAGACAATTTCAAGAACACTGCAAATGGAAATCACTAACACCCACTGTCTTCTATATGCTAGGACTCTGCCATACACTCTTTACAGTTTTCTTCTAATCTGCAAAACAACCTTTAAGTTAGATATTATGTTCTCCATATTAAAAGAGAAACTAAAATTCCATAAAAAGTAAGCAACTTTTTTCAAATTTACAAAGCATGTAAATGCTGGAGCCCAAGATTAAAATTAGATTTGCCTGACGAAGCACTTCTCTCTCCCCATATTTACATTTACTCGAGTGTGTTTTTTTAACAGCTGTTTTTTTTTGTTTTGTTTTGTTTTTAAGATATCATTCCACTGGGTCGAAATTTCAAACATTGAATTTACTCTTTTGAAAAAGATAATAAAGCAAGGAACTGTATTGAGAAAAAAATGTTGAAAGTACATATTCTTTTAAAATATCTTATATTACTTTGTTTCAAAAGAGGGGGGTAGTAATTGCTTTGTTGAAAGCCTTTCTTTATATAAAGTAATAATTTTAAAATCTACTATTTGTCAAAATAGCTATTTATATTACTTACCTAAAATTGTATACAAGACTCTTTCATGAAGGATATCCCATTAATTGTTATTGTTATTAACCATAATCACATCTGTTAAGTAGGTAGAATAGGGAAAGGGAGTCCAAAATGGCAGTGGCTAAAAGACAAGGAAGGGAAAAGCCCGCGAAAAGAACAAAGGAAGGTTCAAGGATCGGAGTAAGGACCTTAGACAGAACAAACAACAACTCCTGGCTGGCCCAATTTACATAGGACAGGCCCAGGGAGAGAAAACATATAAAAAGAGGAGCTAAAGCTAGCACTCTCTCTCTTTCTCTCTCTCTCTTTGCATCTTTGGATCGAGGTGCCCTCACGCCTCAAACATGGATTTTCTTGCTATCTTCTAAATAAAATAGATCTTAACACTGAGCTGTAACACTGATTTGTCTAAGAGCTATAACATGGTCCATTCAAGACCTGAGAGCAAAACACGGTCTGTCTAAGACCTGAGAGCTGTGACATGCCAAGGGGCCTTTAATGTCTATCAATCCAAATCTTTGTTGTGATGAGACAAAAACTGAGAAACATACACTCACGTAACAGATCTAACCATGTGACAGTGTTAGTCGCTCAGTCGTGTCACACTCTTTGTGACCCCTATGGACTGTAGCTCACCAGGCTCTCCTGTCCATGGAATTCTCCAGGCAAGAACACTGGAGTGGGTTGCCACTCCCTTCCTCAGGGGATCTTCCTGAGCCTGGGATCAAACTCAGGTCTCCTGCACTGCAGGCAGATTCTTTACCATCTGAGCCACCAGGGAAGCCTATATTTAACCATATATTTCTACAAATTTATTGCACTTTAGATAATTAGTGAAAAAACAAAAGTAGACAATTCTGAGTAGGCATTGTCTCCTGTTAAACAGTCCATGTCTACCAGAGGTTGGGCAATTTAAATTTATAAACTAAGTTCCAGAGCAAATTTAAAATCATTTTGCCATTTTTGATATGTATGGCATTTATAATAGGTATCTAATAATTATAATGTGAGAAAAACAAATTTTCGGAAAGGAATACTATAACAATTCACCTTTTATGATGCATCTAGCTCTAACAAAGTATCACATTTTTGACAATAAAAATGCTTTTAAATCTCTCAGTATAGTTGAGATTCAAAGTTAATAATGAAAACAATACTGAAAATAAAATTCTTACTTAACTACATTCAAACTTGAAGTATACAATTCAGCAGGTGGTAGATTTGGGCTGGCTTTATTTTTTTTTTTTTAATATCTCAACCTTATTCCTAAAAACTATAAAGAAAGAAGTTGAATTTCCACTTGGCAGCATTCACCTCTACTACAATATGATTTTTCTTCTTCTTTATTACTTAGTAGCAAAGAGAAATTTATAAGCTATTTTTTAGAACAAGTATAAGAGAATTAAAATTTCAAAAACTTAAAAGGATATTTATATAAATTGTTTATATAGAAAGTATGTACAAAATGAATATGATTGGGTACCTTCCACTTGTTTTATTTGTACTTATCCCATTTATAGGAAGTTTTGAGAAATGAATATTACTCACAATAACATCATACATATTCATAAAGTAATATTAAAGGATTATTTTCATGGTGTCATTATTTACCATTTATGCAGCAAGGCTTAATGGCTTCTGTATCTATAAATAATCTGAAAATTGCAGGCTTTGGTGAATAAATTAAATCACTTAAAAAGAACTGGAAAAGAATACAGAATACTAAATATCACATATATATTCTTTTGTAGTTATTATAATTTATACTGAGAGAGGGAATGCAATTCTGTATATTAATTCTCTGATTGTTTTTCATCTTTTTTAAATGATAGGAATGTCTCAGAATGTGTGTGTGTAATGGAAAACAGTATGTGAATTCATTTCAGTTAAACAACAAAATTAATTTTTGAAGAATTTCAAAAGATTTATAATTACTAGCCTTCTCAACATCTGTCAAAATAGCTGCCATTTGAAATAGACATTGTATTTGCTCATTCAAAAAAAAATACAGGTAGGTTGAATAGAACAAACATTTTCATTAAAAACAAACAGAAATTATAAACATATCTTTTGAATGTAGTGCAAAATTGTAAGGTATTTTAATTGGAAGGATTTTCTCTGAATGTCTCCAAAGCTAGCAAAATTGAAGTGTGTGATATATGTGACATAAAGAACTGAGTGATATAGCCTTGGTAACTTATAATTTGCTGAGTAACCTAATTATTTTTAATATATAATTGTTATGCATAATAATATCATACATAAAATATTATCTATATAATGTGAGTATATTAATATATATTATAATTGATTATAATATAATAATGTATATTTACATATAACATAATTTTATACAGTATAATCTTCTCTTTCTAATGTGTCAACATATTTTAAGCTTCAATTTTCTCACTGATTTATTAAGATAACCATCTGCTATCTTTTTAACTCACATCCTCTCTTGTCCCCACTCCAACTGCTCAGAACCTCCAGTTTTTATTTTACTAGCCTTCTACTTTCCTTTACCAGGCTTTACATTTCAAGTCACCCTTTCACATCAAAATCACTCCTTTTTACATTACCACACAGTACCTTTTTTATCTGGTAAAACTTCAAAGTTTGTCAAATCCAACTGTTTCTCTAAACTGTATGTCCATTCAAGAGCTAATGGCTAAAAAGTAATAGATCCCCACACTGAGTCTTATCACTTTCAATTCTGGATCACCATCTTCAAATGAAATATTGATGCCAGTCACTAAGCAGGAAAGAATTCACCTACAATGCAGGAGATGCAGGTTTAATCCCTAGGTTGGGAAGATACCCTGGAGGAGGAAATGACAGCTCCCTCCAATATTTTGCCTGGGAGAATCCCATGGACGGAGGAGCCTGGTGGGCTACAGTCCACGGGATCGCAAAGAGTCAGACACAACTGAGCACATACACACAATCAAACAGTAACACTAGTCACTCTTCCTGATGATTATTTTATAGCTTCTCTTTCTCCTCAAACATGTACATTCTTCTCCAGCCCCACTCTTGATGAGGACCCTATTAAATATTCAGAAAAGTTAGGGGAAGTGGAATCAAAACAGATCTTCCACTGAATCTGACAACTACAGCTACCCATCTGTGCTGGGACCACATACTCTGCCTTTTAGCCAGTACTGTGGGTTAAACTGCAGGCCCACTAGATCAATTCTCCTTTTCTACAAAAGGTCTGGGGTGTTTTTTTTTTCCCCTAATTTCTGCCCTAAAAATACCTGGAATTTTGAGGAGAGGAAAAGGAAGAGAAAATAAGAAATTTCTTACTGCATACTTTAATACTAATATATACTACTATGGTATAGTATAGTTCACTTCAGTCACTCAGTCGTGTCCGACTATTTGCGACCCCATGAATCGCAGCACGCCAGGCCTCCCTGTCCATCACCAACTCCCAGAGGTCACTCAGACTCATGTCCATCGAGTCAATAATGCCATCCAGCCATCTCATCCTTGATCATCCCCTTCTCCTCCTGCCCCCAATCCCTCCCAGCATCAGAGTCTTTTCCAAGGAGTCAACTCTTTGCGTGAGGTGGCCAAAGTACTGGAGCTTCAGCTTTAGCATCATTCCTTCCAAAGAAATCCCAGGGCTGATCTCCTTCAGAATGGACTGGTTGGATCTCCTTGCAGTCCAAGGGACTCTCAAGAGTCTTCTCCAGCACCATAGTTCAAACGCATCAATTCTTCAGTGCTCAGCCTTCTTCACAGTCCAACTCTCACATCCATACATGACTACTGGAAAAACCATAGCCTTGACAAGATGGACCTTAGTCGGCAAAGTAATGTCTCTGCTTTTGCATATGCTATCTATGTTGGTCATAACTTTTCTTCCAACGAGTAAGCGCCTTTTAATTTCATGGCTGCAGTCACTATCTGCAGTGATTTTCGAGCCCAGAAAAATAAAATCTGACACTGTTTCCATTGTTTCCCCATCTATTTGCCATGAAGTGATGGGACCAGATGCCATGATCTTCGTTTTCTGAATGTTGAGCTTTAAGCCAACTTTTTCACTCTCCTCTTTCACTTTCATCAAGAGGCTTTTTAGTTTCTCTTCACTTTCTGCCATAAGGGTGATGTCATCTGCATATCTGAGGTTATTGATATTTCTCCCAGCAATCTTGATTCCAGCTTTTGTTTCTTCCAGTCCAGCGTTTCTCATGATGTACTCTGCATAGAAATTAAATAAGCAGGGTGACAATATAAAGACTTGATGTACTCCTTTTCCTATTTGGAACCAGTCTGTTGTGCCATGTCAAGCTCTAACTGTTGTTCCTGACCTGCATACAATGTCATCTGCATATCTGAGGTTATTGATATTTCTCCCAGCAATCTTGATTCCAGCTTTTGTTTCTTCCAGTCCAGCGTTTCTCATGATGTACTCTGCATAGAAATTAAATAAGCAGGGTGACAATATAAAGACTTGATGTACTCCTTTTCCTATTTGGAACCAGTCTGTTGTGCCATGTCAAGCTCTAACTGTTGTTCCTGACCTGCATACAGATTTCTCAAGAGGCAGGTCAGGTGGTCTGGTATTCCCATCACTCTCAGAATTGTCCACAGTTTATTGTGATCCACACAGTCAAAGGCTTTGGCATAGTCAATAAAGCAGAAATAGATGTTTTCCTGGAACTCTCTTGCTTTTTCCATGATCCAGCGGATGTTGGCAATTTGATCTCTGGTTCCTCTGCCTTTTCTAAAACCAGCTTGAGTATCTGGAATTTCACAGTTCGCATACTGCTGAAGCCTGGTTTGTTGAATTTTGAGCATTACTTTACTAGTGTGTGAGATGAGTGCAATTGTGCGGTAGTTTGAGCATTCTTTGGCATTTCCTTTCTTCGGAATTGGGAAAACTGACCTTTTCCAGTCCTGTGGCCACTGCTGAGTTTTCCAAATTTGCTGGCATATTGAGTGCAGCACTTTCACAGCATCATCTTTCAGGTGTACTGTAGTATAGTACTGTACTAATATTACATTCTGACTTCTAACTCTCTGGTCCTTGCAGATATTAAAACTGCTTCCTTCCTGGACAACTTTCAAGGTTCTTCAGAAGTTCCCTGCTGGGCCCTCCTAACCAAAGATCCCTTGATGTATCTGACACTTCTTCTTCAGCTAGATACTTTGATCTCACCTCCACTCTCAGATGTTACCTGCAGAGTTTTCTCGCCCTCCCAGGCAATCTTCGAGAGGACATAAAAAGTCTCTATGCAAGATGTCTTCCACTTTGCCTACCTCTGATCTACAGAAAACGGTCCTATATCCCCTGTCTTCAGTAAGAGTGTTCAACGTCTACTGTGGCCCTCTGGGGCAACTTCGGCTCTGCCACCACCATACTCGCTGTGTCTGGTGTCAGTCCCTGGGTCCTCCAACACAGGACATGCAAATCAGGCTTCAGGGATGCTTCAGGTTTCAGGCGCCTCTTTAGGAATGTTCCACCTCTCTCCCATTTGCCTCGCAGCGTGATATTCCACCTCTCTCCCATTTGTCCTTGCAGCGTGGTGTTCTGCTATTCTGGTTCCTATGCTGTGTAGCAAACCACTTTAAACTTACTGGTAAGTAATTCACGTTATAGCGCTAGCACACTTGGTGGGTCAGGAATTATAGTCGGGTTGACTTGGTCATGCTATCTAGAAGCCCATCCTGGAAACTCTTGAAGGTGGGAGGCGACTTGACCACTGGGATATGAAATCATCTGGAGATATTTTCAGTCAGTGGATAGCAATTGATTCTAGCTATCAACTATGACCTCTACAGAAGTTTTGGACATGCACCTAGCTTTACCTTTTCCAGTGGCCTTGATACAGTTGGATTTTATACATGTAGTTTAGGCCCCAAACCAAGTGTCCAGCTAAACAGGTGGAAGCTTTCTTAGCTTTTCTGGCCTAGCCTCAGAAATATACAGCATCACCTCTGTCACTTTCTGTTGCTTACAAGTGAGTCACACTGAAGATTCAGTGGAATTTGACTTGCTTCTAGATAACAAATATCAATGTTCTGAGATTATTGTGATCAACTTTTTGAAAATGCCATATAATACATTTTCTCTTAAGGTAACTTTTCTAACTACATTCTTTCTTCAAAACACACATCCTGATATTTTATAACCTTCATCTGAATGAGAGGTCCACGTGTTACTGAATATGTTATCATACATTTCCTCAGTAAATTACACATACTTAAGTGTCACCTAACTTTGGTATGCCACATCTTGTTATACAATTTTAGCATCTTATTACAGAAAAGGACAAAAAGAAGTAGCTCTTCCATTGTCTTCTGTCACCTGGTAACAACCATCAAGCATCAACCTCTCTGCACACAAGAGTAAAGGAAACTTCCGATTATACACCTGCCTTTCTTGGCCACAAGAATAGCAAATTTTCCTTTAGCAGTTTTTAAGAAGTTGAGGAAGAACTAGGTCCTTTGAGCTGGAAGTTCTAAGTACTAGTCCCAAGGGCTTTAAAACTGTAACAAGAAGTTACAAAAAGACTTTCCTGGTGGCCCAGTAGATTAGAATCTGCCTGTCAATGCAAGGGACATGGGTTCGTTTTCTGGTACAGGAAGATTCCACATTCCTGGGAGCAACTAAGCCCATGTGCCACAACTACTGAGCCCCCACTCTAGAGTCCAGGAGCTGCAATTACTGAGCCTGTGTGCTGCAATTAATGAAGCCTGAGTGCCTGAAGCCTGAGTGCCTAGACCCTGTGCTCTGCAAGAAGAGAAGCCACCACAATAGAAACCTGAGCACCTCAGTGAAGAGTAGGCCCTGCTCACTGCAACTAGAGAAACCTGGTGCAAAGCAACGAAGACCCAACACAGCCAAAAATAAATAAAAAAAAGAAAGTTACAAAATAGAGAAACAAATAGTGTACTCTAATGATTAAGTAAATAGTTTACTTTTTGGTAAGAAATACAGAATACAGCAACAACCTGATATAGTTTTGAAATTATTTAAAGTGTTATGAAGCCAGGAGACCTGAATTTTCTATACAATCACTTAGAAGGCCACCTTTTTAGAAGAAAAGTTACATTTGTACAGATAATATTTCTCTTAGCAAAACTTTCATTTTTAATTATGGATTTCATCTCTATCAAGCACTCGATTATGTAAAAAGTGTGTGAGTGTCTATAGCATCCTGTGAGATTGGGGAGATTTTAGAAAGGGTTAACAAAATACCCAACTCTCAGTTGAATAAGGTTAATAAATCAGAGTCTGATAACTGTAAACGCTCAATCTAGAATAGAACATTGTTATTCTATTGTTAGAATTCTAACATTGTTAGAATAACATATGTTATCCTACATAAGGTACTGTTTATAGCTGAACAATCTAATTTTTTGATAGCAGGCATAATATATATTCTGGAGATTACAACTTAAAAGCTGTAAGACACACTCTGTGGGTTTTTCTTAAAGAAAGAAGGTATTCTGATTTTTCATTTGTCTTAAGACTGTTGATCTGAAGAGAAAAAACAAAGCTTCAGGAGATATAACTTGCTTAGAGGAGGGGCACACCATGCCTTAGAGAATGTTCTTGCAACTACACTCTGAGCAGTGTAGACTGTCTAAGTGCATTCCGAGTCTGTAGAGGTAAGATGACATTAACCATAGAAGGCAGCCCAACAGCTGGGCTGCTGCTGCTGCTGCTGCTGCTAAGTGGCTTCAGTTGTGTCCGACTCTGTGTGGCCCCATAGATGGCAGCACACCAGGCTCCCCCGTCCCTGCTAGGAGGGGCATTTCCCAGATATTTTGAATCGTGGGACTGGATCTGAGAGTAATCATAATTAGAAATAGCTGAATCTCATCCTATCTGTTGGAAGGCAATTTATTATCTCTGATCTTATTTGAAGTTTTGCTTTTACTACTACTGTGGGGAGTCCAGGAAAATGTCTCTCCTCAAATTTAAAGTACAGGAAGAAAAGAAATAGAACCCTTAGGAAAGGTGGCCAGACAGTATTGAAGCTGATTTGAAATAGAGTATTCAATAGCCTGTGGACAGACTGGAAAGCCATTATCTAGAGACTGCTTTTTGTTAAAGCAAATAACAACCAAGAAAGATTTATCTAACAAGTAGGTTTTGGAAGGTAAAACCCTTCAAAAAAAAAGCCTTCAGTTTTCTATTTTTAATCTAGATTTTTTTTAATTGATAAAAGAACAAAACATGTTCTTTGGAGTTATGCAAATAATCACCAAAATAAACAAACATATATAGGGAAAATGGCTCTGTAAGGAAAACAGAATAAAGACTTTAACTCTAGTAAGTTATGTAAAGTTGTATGAACTTATATAGCTCATATATATAAATTGATTTTATAAAAATAAATATTCAGAACTAAGTATAAAAATAACTCAGCAGCTCAATTTTATACAAGACATTCTGAGGCCAGGTGACATTTGAATTACATACTTTATAACATGCAGAAGTGAGAAAAGGAAGAAGTGGGCAGAAAAAAACCATTTCAGGAATGAAATTGAGGAGAGAAAATGTGTATTATATGTGAGAAGAAGTGGTTTGGTTAACCATACTGTGTAAAAATAGACTAGTAAAAGGTAGAATTAGAAAGTAGAATAAAATTCAATTGATAATTAAAGGAATATAAATTTCTTCAAAGACCATAAGACATAAAATGTTGTTAGGTGATCTGGTTATGTACTAATCAGAATATTTTGGATATTCTTATAAGAGATTAAACTGATAGCACTGTGTAAGAAGTTTTGGGTATAGGACAGATCAGAAGCAGAGATACTCCTTAGCAACATATGTTAATCATTCAGTATATATCAAATGAATGCCAGAACAAGCTGAGGACAGAAAGAGTAGAGAGGGGAGATTTGGATATAAGAATTACTGCAGTGGTACACTGCAAGGCTGGATATCTAGAATCATTTAGGAAAAAATGAAGAGTATCTAAAGTGATTCTATTATTTTAAAGCTAAGGTCATTCAAAACTGGAGATTCCAAAGTAGAAACAGAAATGTAAGAGAAAGAAAGATTTGGAAAATAATTAGAAGGACCAAGAAAATATAATCAGCTTTTTCTACATTTGGTTTTGAGTTTCTGACAGAATATTCAGATAAAATTTTTTATTTGCACCACTAAGCAGTTAGAAATCTGAGTATAAACCTCTTTTATGCTCAGCCTTTTCCTTGCAATAAAATACAGAATTTTTGTTAAAACTGTTAATAGTTATTCTAAACTGCTTACAGAATACAACCATAAAAATAATACACTCAATTGCCACTCCTTAATTCCCATTAAGTGTTAAAAAATATGAAATGAATGTTACATAATTTTATTGTACTAGATATTTGTGTCTGTGTTCACAGATCTATTAATCTAGGTTAAGCGAAAATCTATTATGAAAAAACAACACTCTAGGAAACACAACACTCCAGAAAGGAGTTAGTGTAAAGGCATTCAGATTGAAAAGCAGTTTTTAACACACACTTAAATGACAACTACGTGGGTGTTAGTTGCTCATCACGTCTGACTCTTTGTGACCTCATGGACTGTAGCACACCAGGCTCCTCAGTCCATGGATTCTTCAGGCAAGAATACTGTGGTGGGTTGCAATCCCCTTCTCCAAGAGATCTTCCCAACCCAGGGATCAAACCCAGATCCCCTGCATTGCAAGCAGATTCTTTACCACCTGTAATTGTACATATAAATATTGGTGATTCATTCATTCAGAGTAGAAGGAAAAGTCCTGTTTTATGGATTAAATTTCCATCTATATATTTATGGCCTAGACCTCTCTCCTGCATTCCCTACATACATGTCTGACTGCTCACATAAGTTATCTTAACTGGGACTTCTGAAATTTAAAATAGTGCTAAAAATAGACGATAAAATACACACAAAATTTAGGGGACTTCTTTACAAAATCATTCAATACTACTAAAGGGCATTTTTGTTCATTTACAAAGTAATTCTTCAAAGACTCAAATATCTCCACATGAACACAAAGAAACTAAGCACTGTTATACTTGGAGACATTTTTTGTATTTAACACCAGTTCTGACACAAAATATTTGAACTACAATCAATGTACTATGTGATTTGTAGCATGTATTTGTTGTTGTTGTTTAGTCTGGCCCTTTTGTGACCCCATGGACTGTAGCCTGCCAGCCTCCTCTGCCCATGGGATTTCACAGGCAAGAGTATTTGAGTGGGTTGCCATTTCCTTCTCCAGGAGATATTCCTGACCCTGAGATTGAACCCGCATCTCCTGCATTACAAGTGGACTCTTTAGGGCTGAGCCACCAGGGAAGCCCCATGTAGCATGTTTGTGTGTGTGTATGTACTTAGTCACTCAGTTGTGTCTGACTCTGCAAGCCCATGGACTGTAGCCTGCCAGGCTCCTCTGTTCATGGGAACTCTCCAGGAAAGAATACTTGAGTGGGTTGTCATGCCCTCTTCCAGAGGATCTTCCCAACCCAGGGATAGAACCCAGGTCTCTCACAATGCATGGGGATTCTTTACCAATTGAACCAACAGGGAAACCCAAGAATACTGGAGTGGGTAGCCTATCCTTTCTCAGGGGAACTTTCCAACCCAGAAATAAACCAGGGTCTCCTGCATTGCAGGCAGATTCTTTACCAGCTGAGATACCAGGGAAGCCCTGTATAGGTAAATGCATTTAATTCCAAACTTTTTAATTTAGTAACTCACACAAATTTTAATCTCTTGGATTTTCTGCAGCAAAATTTGTTTTCCTAATATCAATTCATTCTATTTTAAATGTTGAACCATTCAGTTGAATTTACAATAAACCATAGCCACAATTTTGTCATTCCATCTGATCACTATACATTGTCAACATTTTGACTTTTATGAATTTGAATGAAAATGTCAAGTGTTATTAAAATTAACAATTTTTCTATCTGAAGTATTTAATGTCTTTGATATAAAACTAGTTCATCTAACTGTGGAATGCTTCTGTCAATGGAGCTATCACTTCATTTTTCACATGTGCACAAGAAAACTCAAAATTTGAAATGAGTGAAATTGTTTTGGAAGAAGAGAAATTCCATCTAAATAAAAACAAAAAAACTTATCTAAATGAAAAGTCAAACACCAGAAAGTGCTTAAACACAACTCTTGGAGTCATGTGTATTAAATCATTATCATCAAGCAAAATCTTTTAAAATAACTATGCATATTTGACCTAGATTTTTGTCTTCTGATTTACATGTTGTCAGCAGAACCACTTTGGCCCACTGTCATTCCACTCAGGCTCTCATAACAAAATACCATAGACTCGGTGACTCAAACAAGAGGAATGTATTTCTTACTATTCTAGAAGCTAGGACATCCAAGATCAAAGTGCTAGCATGGCTGATTTCTAGTGAGGACTCCCTTTTTGATTTCAGATAGCTATTCTTGTGCATGGCCCTTATGGGGAAGGTGGGACTGAACTTTCTCTTCTTATAAAGTCCCCAGTCCTATTGGATTAAGACCTTGCCAGAGTCCAGCCCTGGTGGATCCAGGGTGATTCAAAGGGGAGATGGATAGGTGAGGAAAACTTATTTATTTATTAATATAAGATTAGATTAGGAAGAAATAGTGTAGCAGGAAAATTAAAATGGAGAAAAGAAGGCTGAATAACTTGGTTTACGTGGAAAGCCAATAAAGTTCCAGACAAGGAGCTTGCACCATCTACGTTAGGCCACCGGCATCCGTTTCAATATCGGAGCGTGCCCTGCCCTGGACTCTCTCTCTTGTGGATCTTAGCAGCCGGGATAAGTAAGTAGACATGGTGAGCCTCCACGCCCCAGATGGGAATTCAGCCTGAAATTAGAGAAAATAAGAGACACGGGGGAAACCAGTCCTTCCAATGACTAGAATTAGATTAGGAAGAAATAGTGTAGCAGGAAAATTAAAATGGAGAAAAGAAGGCTGAATAACTTGGTTTACGTGGAAAGCCAATAAAGTTCCAGACAAGGAGCTTGCACCATCTACGTTAGGCCACCGGCATCCGTTTCAATATCGGAGCGTGCCCTGCCCTGGACTCTCTCTCTTGTGGATCTTAGCAGCCGGGATAAGTAAGTAGACATGGTGAGCCTCCACGCCCCAGATGGGAATTCAGCCTGAAATTAGAGAAAATAAGAGACACGGGGGAAACCAGTCCTTCCAATGACTAGCCCCCCTTCTATTGTCTAGAAAGGCCTTTTTATACCTTTTTTTACATAGAGATCAATGAGTAATACAAAATTATGCAGTGTTAGCAGCCAAAAACCAGGCTTTCTGTTTGCATACCCTCCCGTATACAAAAAGTCTCAGGTGGTTTACTTTATCTTCTGGCCAAGAGGCCTGTTAACATTTTTATGGCTCTCTTCCTGGGTAATTGTCTATCAACCAGAAAACTCCTTTTCCCTAGAAGTGTGTTTTCTTTACTCTGCATCACCCTCAAATGTACTAAATAAAGTTACATTCCTGTAGAAAAAAGGTGCAGTGGGTTATAACAAAGAAAGTACTTAATTCAAAGATCTAATATTGCTAATACTAGGTCTACTACCTGTTTTTCTATATACCAACTATGAAAATTTGGCAGCAAGTATTGGCTCAACGAATGAAACCTTTAATCAGTCCTATTGTAATAATTGTGACTCCTCGGAAGGCCCTACATTCCTAGGATGTTTTAAGCTTCCTGTGCCTCCCGCAATCGGGAAGCCTCAAACAATCACATGCGCAGCTGTCTGAGTCCTGCAGGCAGGCTAGAAAGCCACCAAGAGGTTTTTGGATTGAAACACTCTTTCAAATGCAGAAGACTAAAGCCCTGAGTTGACTTTTTCCAGAGAATGTCAGAAGAGTGGAAAAGCAGGCAGATTCTTATTTTTGGTGGGTACATGCTCAGGAAATGCCAGGGGGAAAACTTGAGATCTGACTCGTCCTTGCCCATCAAATCTCTGCCACATGACCCTGTCACAGGTGGGATTCCTCATGCTGGCTTCCGGCAGGATCTCACTGTTATGACCTCATTTACTTCCCTAAAGATTATGTCTTTATTCACATTGGGGATTAGAATTTCAACATATGAACTTTTGGGGAACAGAGTTCATTCTATAGCACCAAAATAGTAGATGAGAAAAGGCTAACTATACTGTATAAGCACACATTCATTATCAACTTTCTTAAAAAACAAATTCTCAGTATTAAATGTTAATTAAATAATCATTTTCATTTATTTGACCTTATTACTGTCAAAGTGTTTATTGCAGTACTGAACAATAAAATGGAAAAAAAATGTTTTTTATAGCTATACTATAAATTAAATGCTAAAACTACTATAGCAAGAGTGTTCAGATTACTGTCTTTATACTCTTTGGCAGAACTTCTCAACTATATTTTTGTCCATATTTCACATATACCTAGCTTATATTCATTGGAAGTTTCCACTAATGTGGCTTACCTTAGGCCTGGGGTTTTGTGCAACTTGCAAGCACAATCAAGGCCATAGTACTTTGCATCTGGTATTAAACATCTCTCCTACTACCACCAGCAGCTTCCCTGATGTGAATAAACAGAGTAAAAAGCCAGGTGAGTACAGAGGTAGAGTTTGAAGTGTTGCATCTATAAGTCAAGGAATGCCAAGGATTACTGGGAACCACCTGAACCTAGAAGAGTGGCATGGACCGAATTCTTCCTCAGAACTTTAAGAATCAACTGTGACCTCCAGAACTCTGAAAGAATAAACTTTATTGGTTTAATCCACAGTTTTGTTTTGTTTGGAAATTTGTTGTAGCAGCCACATAAACTATTACTACTAATATGAACTTTTTGTTAAAATAGAACTGTTTTGTTAAGATATAAAATGCCAGGAGACATGCTGCGTTATACTCAATACAGGCAACAGGTATAAACCAAAACTTTTCTGGCAACCTGTTTAAAGCATTTCTCAAACTTATTGTGTTCAGTTGAATTCCTTATGTTATCCTCCTAGGTTCTATTGTTTAATCTTCTCCTCAAGTTAACAATTTCATGTTTCTATTTATCTCAAAAATGTTGAAATTATTTATACTGCTGTCTTTCAAACTTAGACTGAAATTATTTGTAAGTCCCATCAACTTTAACTTTGAAATTATATCTAAATTCTACCACTTCTACGTCACCTCAACTATTCCCACTTTGGGCCAGCACTGTTAATAATTATCATCTCCTCACTGGTCTCCCTGCTTCCAAGGGTTTCCCTGGTGGCTCAGTGGTAAAGAATCTGCTGCAATGCAGGAGACCTAGATTCAATCCCTGGGTTGGGAAGATCTTCTGGAGAAGGGAATGGCTACCCACTCAAGTATTCTTGCCTGGAGAATTCCATGAACAAGGAAACCTGGTGGGCTGCAGTCCATGGGCTTGCAAAGTGTTGGATGCAACTGAGCACATCCCCATGCGTGCACACACACACAAACACACACACACACACACACATATGCAGTCTCTTAATATAAGAGCCAAGAAGATAGTTTTTAAAATCATAGATCGTGTAGCTTCTACAAAATATTCTCTTGCTTCCTATGTGTAATGGGTTGAATTGTATCCCTAGAAATTGAATTCCTAACTCTCTAGTCCCTCTGAAAATAAACTTAGTTGTAAATATGTCATTATAGATGCACTTTGTTAATTTAGCTATGTTGTCAAATTAACAAAACTAATTACATCTGTAATGATCTATTTCCATTATGTTAAAATATAGCCAATATGAGAGCCAACAGCATATTAAAAGAGACAGCATATTAAAAAAGCAGAGACATTACTTTATCAACAAAGGTCTGTCTAGTAAAGATGTGGTTTTTCCAGTAGTCATGTATCAATGTGATAGTTGGACTATAGAGAAAACTGAGTGCAGAAGAATCGATGCTTTTGAACGGTGGTGTTGGAGAAGACTCTTGAGAGTCCCTTGGACTGCAAGGAGATCCAACCAGTCCATCTTAAAGGAGATAAGTCCTGAATATTCATTGGAAGGACTGATGTTGAAGTTGAAACTCCAATACTTTGGCCACCTGATGCGAAGAGCTGACTCATTTGAAAAGACCCTGATGCTGGGAAAGATTGAAGGCAGAAGGAAAAGGGGACAATAGAGGACAAGATGGTTGAATGGCATCATCACTGACTCAGTGGACATGAGTCTGAGTAAACTCCAGGAGTTGGTTATGGACAGGGAGGCCTGGTGTGCTGCAGTCCATGGGGTCGCAAAGAGTTGGACATGACTGAGTGACTGAACTAAACTGAACTGAACTGAATACGAGTGATCATTATTATAACTGAGAATAACAAATACAATTGGTGTCTTTATAAGCACAAGAGAGAGAGACACACACAGGAAGAATGTAATGTGATGACAGAGGCAGAGACTGAAGTAATGCAGATAAAAGCCAAGGAATGCCAAGGTTCTTAGATCACCACCAGTAGTTAGGAAAAGACAAGGAAGAAAATCTCTCCAAGAGACAGTAGAAGGAGAATGTCACTGCTGAAATCTTAATTTCAAATTTCTGATCACTAGAACTATGATGGAATAGATGTAAGCTGTTTTAATCTACCCAGCTTGTGGTACTTTGTTTTGTGGCCCTAAGAATCTTGTACAGCATTGTCACTCTGAGTAAAAGCCAGAAGTGTTACAATGACCTGTTTGGTCCTTAATAGTTTGGTTCCCATCTTATCTATGATCTCATTATCACTAATTTTCGCTTGGTTCTCTCTGCTGTAGAGACATTACATTGCCTGCAAAGGTCCATATAGTCAAAGTTATGGCTTTTCCAGTAGTCATGTAAGGATGTGAGAACTGGACCAAAAAAAAAAGTTGGTGCCTAAGAATTGATGCCATAAAAGTGTGGTGTTGGAAAAGACTCTTGAGAATCCCTTGGACAGCAAGGAGATCAAACCAGTCAATCTTACAGGAAATCAACCCTGAATATCCATTGGCAGGACTGATGCTGAAAGTGAAGCTCCAATACTTTGGCCACCTGATGCAAAGAACTGACTCACTGGAAAAGACCCTGATGCTGGGGAATATTGAAGGCAGGAGGAGAAGGGGATGACAGAAGATGAGATGATTGGAAGGCAACACCAACTCAATGGACATGAGTTTAAGCAAACGCCAGGAAATAGTGTAGGACAGGGAACCCTGACATGCTATAGTACATGGAGTCACAAAGGGTCAGAAACGATTGGGCAATTGAACAACAGCAACTCTGCTGTAGATACATTTGTTGTTGTACCTCCAATATTCCAGGCATGATCTTGCCTGACAGAATTGTCATTTTCTGCTCTTTCTGGAAAGCTCTTTCCCCAAGTGTCTTGACTGCTTGCTTTACTAATATTGGGGCTTTAATAATATGCTATCATCTTATTAGAAGTATTTTTACAATTAAGACTATTGCTCCCAAATTCTCTACCCTCAATATCTTACTTTTACTTCCATAGCACTTTTCATGTACTTACATTCTATATATTAGAAATTTTTTTCTATCTGTATTACCACTATGCTTCCACCAATTGGTATAGTAGTTTGCATACAATAGGGACTCAAGATTTGCTTCTTAAAAGAATGAGTATATTTTAAAATGTGACATATTCAGGGAAATTTGAATAATTAAGTATGGCTGTGGTTGATTTCTGCTTTTTTGGTGAGGTATGAAGGGTTAGAAAAAAGGCTAAATTTTAGTCAAAAACCAGATTTTACATGCCCATGTATGCTTTTCAAACATTTGGAATTTATCCTTTAGTGCAGTTGTTTTCAAAACTGTTTGGTTGAATTTTTGTTGTAGTTGCTTATAGTGAAAAACATTATTCAAACAAAATCTTATAAAAGATATGTAGAAGAGAAAAGTTAAGCTTCTCAGCAGGAAGAAATAATGTGAATCCCAGAATTCAGCCCTCTCTCTGTTCCTTTTCCTTTTCATAAGACCTGCAGGTCACTGTATTCACTTGGGGATTCATGAAATCACAAGGTGAAAAGCAGTACTTTAAGAGATAGAAAACCTCTGAAGGATTTAAGCAAAGGAGTTACATGGTAAGATTTTCATTTTATTAGATAACTGGAGTAATAGTGTGAGGGCTAAACCAGAGGCTTGTGAAACCAAAGACAAAAAGGCCAACAGGGAGAACTTCACGATAATCTAAAAGGGAAAGTGACTAGAACCTGAGTCAAGAAACTAACAGTTGGGAATGTAGTCAATAAATGAGAAATAGTTGCATAAATCAGACTGTCTGATTAAGTTCATAGAATGAAAGGGAGAAAAGGAGACTTTGGGTTGCTATGTTGAGTCATACACAGGACGACTGTGCCTGAAGGGGTCCCACTTACTAACACAGGGAATACAGAGAAGCAGATCTGAAGAACAGTGAGTTCAGCTTGTACTAGGGAAGTCAGGCGAATGGGTCCAGAGGCTTAGGGAAAAGCATCATATTGAGATACAGATTTCAGTATTACCTTATCCTTTACCTTCTGAGCCACCTTCCCAGGTGGCCCTAGTGGTAAAGAACCCACCTGCCAATGCAGGAGATGTAAGAGATGAGGGTTCAGTCCCTGAGTTGAGAAGATCCCCTAGAGGAGGGAATGGCAACCCACTCCAGTGTTCTTGCCTGGAGAATCCCCATGGACAGAGGAGCCTGGCGGGCTAGTCTATAGGCTCACAAAGAGTTGAACACGCTGAAGCGACAGCACATTACATTATTCAGCATTCACTCACTAAGTCAAAAATATTCATTGTGTTCTTTCTATATTCCAGGTGCTTTGAAAGTTAAGGAGCATACAATGAAAACAAACAAACAAAAAAAAACCAATCAGTCATTTTTCTTATGTATAGTGATAAGAAATGTAAAATTCAAAGTGTGGGGAGAAAACTTGATCCTTATGTACCTGAACAAAGGAAGAAGAGCATAAAGGGCTTTCTCAAGTTATTAATTTATTGCCTTTCAGCACCAAATTCATCCTTTTTGTCTGCTCTGTGAAAATGAATCTTGGCCCTTTAAGTGTGATTTTTCTTTGCCAGCTGCCATGATGTTTTGTCAATCAAGGGTAATGAAGGGACATTGCAGGAGAAAAAAATTTTGCTTCCCGGTTTGGGTGAGCTCCTTTGCAGCCCTCATACAGCAGCTCAGGTGGCTTTCCAGCATCACTTTTCTGCAGAGCTCATGGTTTCCCCATGGCCTGGCTCCTTCAATTTACAGTGCCTATCACTACTGAGAGCCAACAACTTTTGCCAGCAACCTCATCAGACAGTTTTGTAGTCAGAATTTCTAACGAGATGCCTCCTTGTGAAAAGCTTTTCCTGGCATTTGATAGAGTGGATTTCCTGCAAGTTCTGCCATCACTACAGCATTTTTTCTGCCATTCAGTTACTCACAGTTATGCACCCTCCAACAAAGTATGGATCACATTTCTGGCAGGGAGGAAACTATTACTTGGGAGTTCTATATCAGCTCTCTGAGTGATGGCATATTATATTATTTCCATGACTATTTTATAAATTTGCTATTCCTATCATCTTTAAAGTTTTCTCTACTGCTTACTTGTCGACCTCTCATTGCTCTATTTCCATCTTGTAGTCAATAATTCCTTATGCTGTACTTTTCCTGGTCAAATTACTCTATGGTTTCTTTTTCCTGATTTGACCTAGACTGATTGAGATAACAAAGAAGGAAGATTAATAGATGTATAAATAGAATACAATAGTTTTTCAGATGACAATAAAGTTGAGAGTTTCAAGAAGAGAAAATAAAGTTCTAGTTTTAAATCATGCTGGCCCAAAGCTCCTTATGGACATGCTCATGATTTCCCATTGACACATCTATTAAGACTTACTTTAAAAAAAAAAAAAAGTCCAATACCAAAATTGACCAAAAATGAAACAGAACATAAACTAATCCAAGTCTTTGAAGAAATCTCAATATAGTGTCTATGCACATCCCCTAGGGACCCAGCCATTCTATCTTAGGTATTTATCCAACAAAAATGCATTTATTACTCCAAAATATATGAACAAAAACACTTGTAGCATTATAAGTGATAGTAGGCAAAACTAGAAACATCTCAAGGGAGCATATAAAATATAGAATTAAAAATAATGATGCATTTATATAATGGAATATCTCAAAACCACAATATGAATGAAGTTATGAGACACAGAAAACAGTGAGAAACTTTGCAGGCATAATTTTAAATGAAAGAAAACATGCCAAATACTATTTATTATAAGAATTAATTTATATAAAGTTCAATGAAAAAAAAAAACAAATCTTTGGCATTAAAATCTGAAATGATATTTGAGTTGGGAAGAGAACAGTTGGAAGCACTAGAAGATTGAGTATTATTTCTTGACCAGATGAAGTTTAAACAATTATATTCAATCTTGTGATTATTACTCAGGTATAAATGTAGGATCTATACAATCTTCCATACATATGTTACTATCCAATGAAATTTTTATTAAATATCCCCCATAACAGGAATAATAATCTAAAATATAAAGCAAGGTAAAAACAATTACAATTAAGGCATTCTTAGAAAATAACAAAAAATGTATTCTAAAATGTTAAGAATTAAACTTACAATTAATAAGATATTTTTCCTATAATGATTTTGAGAATTACAACATAATCATGAGTGGTACAACATAAAAGCGAATATAACAACTATGTTGTTATTTCAGTCACTAATTTGTGTCTAACTCTTTTGCAACCTCGTGGACATTAGCCCACAAGGCTTCTCTGTCCATGGAATTTTTCAGGCAAGAATACTGGAGTGGGTTGCAATTTCCTTTTCCAGGGGATCTTCTGGACCCAGGAATTGAACCCACATCTCCTGCAGGGCAGGAAGATTCTTTACCACTGAACCACTTGGGAAGCATAACAATTATACAATATATATATTTGAAGAAATAGTAATTAAATTCTCATTGAAATTTTTAGGAATGCAAGAAATTCATTGTAATATTTAAAAGAATGGAAAACTGGTCACACATAAAAAAGATGGACAAAGGAAAAGAATGGCCTACTAGATGTAGGAAATTTTACAATTGCATGAAATAAAATTAGTATTTAGCATATTAGTTCCTCAGTCATGTCCAACTCTTTTCACCCCATGGACTGTAGCATGCCAGGCTCCTGTGTCCATGTAATTCTCCAGGCAAGAATACTGGAGTGGATTGCCATTTCCTTCTTCAGGGGATCTTCCTGATCCAGGGATCAAACCCGGGTCTCCAGTATTGCAGGCAGATTCTTTACCATCCGAGCCACCAGGGAAACTCAAAATTAATATATTAGTATAAACATATACACCAACTAAATGGAGAATGATACCTCAGTATTAAAATAAAAATAAAGATTGCTAAGAGAAAATTATTGCTTACTGAAGATAAGAGTGCATATAAACAAGGCTGATATTTAGCCCAGCACATTGATAAAACTGCACCTGTTTGTAACATACTGAAATGCTAGTAAAAACTGACCTCCTCCCAGTTCAGTTCAGTCCCTCAGTCTTGTCTGACTCTTTGTGACACCATGAATCACAGCACACCAGGCCTCCCTGTCCATCACCATCTCCCAGAGTTTACGCAAACTCATGTACATTGAGTCAGTGATGCCATCCAGTCACCTCATCCCCTGTCATACCCTTCTCCTCCTGACCCCAATCCCTCCTAGCATCAGGGACTTTTCAAATGAGTCAACTCTTCAAATGAGGTGGCCAAAGTACTGGAGTTTCAGCTTCAGCATCATTCCTTCCAAAGAACACCTAGGACTGATCTTTAGAATGGACTGGTTGGATCTTCTTGAAGTCCAAGGGACTCCTAAGAGTCTTCTCCAATACCACAGTTCAAAAGCATCAATTCTTTGATGCTTAGCTTTCTTCACAATCCAACTCTCACATCCATACATGACCACTGGAAAAAGCATACCCTTGACTAGATGGAATTTGTTGGCATAGTGTCTCTGCTTTATAATATGCTATCTATGTTGGTCATAACTTTTCTTCCAAGGAGTAAGTGTCTTTTAATTTCATGGCTGTAATCAGCATCTGCAGTGATTTTGGAGCCCCAAAACCTAAAGTCTGACACTGTTTCTACTGTTTCCTCATCTATTTCCCATGAAGTGATGAGACCAGATGCCATGATCTTTGCTTTCTGAATGTTGAGCTTTAAGCCAACTTTTTCACTCTCCTCTTTCACTTTCAACAAGAGGCTGTTTAGCTCCTCTTCACTTTCTGCCATAAGGGTGGTGTCATCTGCATATCTGAGGTTATTGATATTTCTCCCAGCAATCTTGATTCCAGTCCAGCGTTTCTCATGATGGACTCTGCATGTAAGTTAAATAAGCAGGGTGACAATATACAGCATTAACATATTCCTTTTCCTATTTGGAACCAATCTATTGTTCCATGTCCAGTTCTAACTATTGCATCCTGACCTCCATATAGGTTTCTCAAGAGGCAGGTCAGGTGGTCTGGTGTTCCTATCTCTTCCAGAATTTTCCACAGTTTATTGTAATCCACACAGTCAAAGGGTTTGGCATAGTAAATAAAGCAGAAATAGATGGTTTTCTGGAACTCTCTTCCTTTTTCCATGATCCAGCAGATGTTGGCAATTTGATCTCTGGCTCCTCTGCCTTTTCTAAAACCAGCTTGAACATCTGGAAGTTCACAGTTCACATATTGCTGAAGCCTGGCTTGGAGAATTTTGAGCATTACTTCACTAGCATGTGAGATGAGTGCAATTGTGCAGTAGTTGGAGCATTCTTTGGCAGTGCCTTTCTTTGAGATTGGAATGAAAACTGACCTTTTCCAGTCCTGTGGCCACTGCTGAGTTTTCCAAATTTGCTGGCATCTTGAGTGTAGCACTTTCACAGCATCATAATAGCTCAACTGAAATTCCATCTCCTCCACTAGCTTTGTTCGTAATGATACTTTCAAAGGCTGACTTGACTTCACATTCCAGGAGTCTGAGTCTTGGTGAGTGATCACAACATCGTGATTATTTGAGTCATGAAAATTTTTTTGTACAGTTCTTCTGTGTATTCTGCCACCTCTTCTTAATATCTTCTGCTTCTGTTAGATCCAGACCATTTATGTTCTTTATCAAGCTCATCTTTGCATGAAATATTCCCTTGGTATCTCTAATTTTCTTGAAGAGAATTCTAGTCTTTCCCATTCTGTTGTTTTCCTCTATTTCTTTGCATTGATTGCTGAGGAAGGCTTTCTTATCTCTCCTACTATTCTTTGGAACTCTGCCTTCAGATGCTTATATCTTTCCTTTTCTCCTTTTCTTTTCACTTCTCTTCTTTTCACAGCTATTTGTAAGGCCTCCTCAGACAACAGTTTTGCTTTTTTGCATTTCTTTTCCATGAGGATGGTCTTGATCCCTGTCTCCTGTACAATGTCATGAACCTTTGTCCATAGTTCATCAGGCACTCTGTGTATCAGATCTATTCTCTTAAATCTATTTCTCACTTCCACTGTATAATCATAAGGGATTTGATTTAGGTCATACCTGAATGGCCTAGTGGTTTTCTCTACTTTCTTCAATTTAAGTCTGCATTTCACAATAAGGAGTTCATGATCAGAGCTACAGTCAGCTCCCAGTCTTGTTTTTGCTGACTGTATAAGGCTTCTCCATCATTGGCTGCAAAGAATATAATCAATCTGATTCCGTTGTTGACCGTCTAGTGATGTCCATGTGTAGAGTCTTCTCTTTTGTGTTGTTGGAAGAGGGTGTTTGCTATGATCAGTGCATTTTCTTGGCAAAACTCTATTAGCCTTTGCCCTGCTTCATTCCAAATTCCAAAGCCAAATTTGCCTGTTACTCCAGGTGTTTCTTGACTTCCTACTTTTGCATTCCAGTCCCATATAATGAAAAGGACATCTTTTTTGGGTGTTAGTTCTAAAAGGTTTTGAAGGTCTTCATAGAACCTTTCAACTTCAGCATCTTCAGCATTACTGGTTGGGGCATAGACTTGGATTGCGTGATATTGTATGGTTTGCCTTGAAAACAAACAGAGATCATTCTGTCGTTTTGAGATTGCATCCAAGTACTGCATTTCAGACTCTTTTGTTGACCATGATGGCTACTCCATTTCTTCTGAGGGATTCCTGCCCACAGTAGTAGATATAATAGTCATCTAAGTTAAATTCACCCATTCCAGTCCATTTTAGTTGGCTGATTCCTAGAATGTCGATGTTCACTCTTGCCATCTCTTGTTTGACCACTTCCAATTTGCCTTGATTCATGGACCTGAGATTCCAGGTTCCTATGTAATGTTGCTCTTTACAGCATCAGGCCTTCCTTCTATCATCAGTCTCATCCACAACTGGGTATTGTTTTTGCTTTGGGTCCAACCCTTCATTCTTTCTGGAGTTATTTCTCCACTGATCTCCAGTATTATATTGGGCACCTATTGAATTGGAGAGTTCCTCTTTCAGTATCCTATCATTTTGCCTTTTCATTCTGTTTATGGTGGTCTCAAGTCAAGAATACTGAAGTGGTTTGCCATTCCCTTCTCCAGTGGACCACATTCTGTCAGACCTCTCCACCATGACCTGCCCATCTTGGGTGGCCCCACACAACATGGCTTAGTTTCATTGAGTTAGACAAGGCTGCAGTCCGTGTAATCAGATTGGCTAGTTTTCTGTGATTATGGTTTCAGTGTGTCTGCCTTCTGATACTCTCTTGTAACACCTACCATCTTACTTGGGTTTCTCTTACCTTGAACATGGGGTTCCTCTTCATGGCTGCTCCAGCAAAGCACTGCTGCTGCTCCTTACCTTTGACGGAGAGTATCTCCTCACAGCCACCCCTCCTGACCTTGAACGTGGAGTAGCTCCCCTTGGCCCTCCTGCACCCATGCAGCCGCAGCTCCTTGGCATGGGGTTGCTCCTCTCAGCTGCTGCGCCTAACCTCGGGAGTGTGGTCAGGGGCAGCAGCAGAGAGGAGCTACCCACATCCGAGGTCAAGGACGGCATCCGAGACAAGATACCCCAAGCCGAGTCAGGGGTGGCGGCTGAGACGAGCTACCTCCTCTAGCTTCCAAATTTCATTCTATCCCTTGACTTTGATACAATTCAGCAAATAACGACATAATGCCTAACAAAGATGTGCCCTCCGTAACTCTATCAAATACTGTCTTCGGTGAGTACAAAAGGCAGTCAGTCCTTAAAAATCCTGATTGGCACTCTTAGTTTCCCAAAAGATCATAAAAATGATCTGGATTTAAAAAAAAAAAAAAAAGATCTGGATGATGCTTACGGGCTATTTATCACATCACTCATTGCCAGACTCATATTCACATACTCCCCAGGACAAGACATTATTTACTATATTGTGTACAAAATCAAATTAAATATGAAAGGTTGAAATATTGTTTTTTTTTAAATGAAGGAAATGATATACTACTCAAACAATAATGAAAAGAAAGCTAGAGCGGCTCTATTACTAAATAACACTCTTCAAGAAAATGAGTATTTTTAAGTATAAAGATGGACATTATACAATGATGAAACAGTCAACTCATCAGAAACAACAGCCTTAGTGGAGATATAGAAAAATCTAAAAGTTGAAAATTTAACCCCAGTTTCTTAATAATTGTTGGAATATCTATTCAAAAAGACAATGTTATAAAATATGAACAAATTATCAACCATGTAAATCTAATTTATATTGTAGCACAGTACTCCCTATAAATATAGAATAATCATTCTTCTTAACAGCATATGGTCACTCAGACCATGTGCTTGTTAGTTCATAAAATAAGGATCTATCAATGTCAAAAATTTGAAATCAGTCATATTCCTATGAATACATGAAATTTAATTAGAAATCTTTAAAAATAGAGCATCTGTAAGTGCCCCAAGGATTTTTAAGTTGTACAGTACATTTCCATAATAATGCATCACTATAATCAAGGATATAAAGGGGAAAAAAAACACAGAATCCCAAGTAACTAAATAGAAAATTTCACTATAGATTATAAAGATATTAAAAGAACTACATTTTATAAACAACTTTAAGCCATGCAGAAAAAAATTTAAAAAAATAAAGTATTGAAGAAGATGTAAAGAAATTGTAACCCTTGTATGTTGTTAATGGGAATATAAAATAGTGCAGTCATTGTGGGAAAATAGTATAGAGGTTCCTCTAAAAATTAAAGACATATACCATATAATCCATCAATCCCACTTCTGAGTACATATCAAAAAAAATTTTGAAATTGGCATCATGAAACATTTGTACATCCATATTCATAGCAACATTATTTAAAATAGCCAAGAAATAGAAGCAACCCAAGTGTTCATTAGCAGATAAATGAATAAATAAATGTGGTATATACATATAATGAACTATTATTCAGCCTTAGAAAAAAAGGGAATTTCTGGCACATGTTAGAATATGGATGAACCTTGAGGACATTATGCTTAATGAAATAAGCCAACATAAAAAGAAAAATATAGTATGCTCTACTTAAATGAGGTTTTGTTCGAGAGTAGTCAAATTCATAGAAACACAAAGAATGGTGGTTGCCAGGGTTTGGGTAGGAGAAAATGGAGAGTTATTTACTGGGTATAGAGTTTCAGTTTCACAAGATGAAATAGTTCTGGATATTTGTTGCATAACAAAGTGAAAATGCTTAATATAATTAACTGTAGCCACAAAAATGGTTAAGATGGTAAATTTTAAGTATAACTTACAATTTGAAAAAAAATTTATATTTGATAGGAATAAGAAAAAAGAAATAATGATAGAGGTTTCAATTCTTAAGATGTAGATAAAAATAAATTAGGACAAAGGATAAATATATATATGATTATATATTATATATATTAAATATATAAATATATATTAAATATATTTGCGTGCAAATGTATATTTATGTGTATACACAGGAAGTTTCAAAAGGCTTGTGTGTGTGTGTTTGTAGCTATTGAATAAAGTAGTTCATGATCATGGAGAACATATCTATCTTGTTCATCACCACATCTCTAGGCAAAGTACAATGTGTAGCATAGAACATTTGATCAGTAAATATTATTACATGATGAATGAATGAAGCAATCAGTTCAGGTAATATTTAACAATTATTTCCAGTTTAGACATGCCAAAATTATGGGTGAACAACTTTTGCACACTGGAGCTATAGTGGTGAAAGATGCAGAGAAGTCTGACACGGTAGTCAAAGTTTGGATCACGCAGAATCTTTCAGATAATGTTAATGGTTTTTGTCTTAACTGCAAGAGAAAATGAATTTATTGAGGCCAGAGGGATAATAATAATTAATAAAGGCAGATGATATAAGATTGATAAATTAATTGTAAATGAGAATTATAAAAATGCAATAAAGAATAACTATCTAAACAAACAATATGAGAATTTCAGGTTTTACTCACAAGCAGCATCGTGTAGTATTTCTTATATTCTAAAACACATTGTGCATATTTTATTTTCGTGTAAATAATATGAGACTCCTACACAAAAGACACATAAGCCATGAGAAGATATTTTAGTTTAAAAAAGTTCAAATCATTTCTGTCTTCATAATCCATGAGAAGATATTTTAGTTTAAAAAGTTCAAATCATTTCTGCCTTCCCTGTCTCCCATGGTATTTATTAACAGTTTGAGTCTCCGTTCAGATAGCTTGTAAGATCAAAAAGAGAAATTTAAATCCTACTTCAAAACATTTCCCTTGTGTAATAATTAAAATACTCTAGAAGATATAATCCAATTGTTAAAATAAAATTTTATTAACTCGTTTCCAATAAATCTTTTCTTGAATACTATTTCAGGGAAGAATATCACAGTGACTTAAATTTTAATTTCAGCTTAATTGATGATAACTATAACCCTTACTTGCTGAAAAAAAAAATAGGTGATTAAAGATTACAATCTCTTTCATGTATTTTCTAAAGGTCAGGAATAGATCAATTAAATGAAATATCTATATTTATGTTATAGCTATTAGCAAAAGCTCTTTATAAAGATGGATAATCAGGTGTTACAAAAAGGAGCATGGGTCAGAAATTTTCCATCTTAATTGATTTATGCAAATATCTTTATCTGTTACTATTTGCTTATAAAATGCTTTGTCAGCATTACTTTACCATTCTTAGACCCTCCATTCCCAAATTAAAGAGGAAAACATAGACATTAAACTCTTAGGGAGTTTCAAGCCAGAATGTTAAAGCAACATGTAAGATTATGACTTAATTTCCTATGCAAGAGGGACCCAGAGTGAATGAAGTAGAGATAAACTTTCCAGCACAAATCTGCGGCCCTCCTTCCCTTGTATTCTAAAATGCATTGTGCATATTTTATTTTCAGCTCTTCGCATCAGGTGGCCAAAGTATTGGAGTTTCAGCTTCAACATCAGTTCTTCCAGTGAATATTCACTACTGATTTCCCTTAGGATGGACTGGTTGGATCTCCTTGAAGTCCACGAGACTCTGAGGAGTCTTCTCCAACACCACAGTCCAAAAGCATCAATTCTTTGGCGCTCAGCTTTCTTTATAGTCCAACTCTCACATTCATAGTCCAACTCACATTCCACTACTAGAAAAACTATAGCTTTGACTAGATGGACTAGATGGACCTTTGTTGGCAAAGTAATGCCTCTGCTTTTTAATATGCTGTCCAAGTTGGTCATAGCTTTTCTTCCAAGGAGCAAGTGTCTTTTAATTCCATGGCGGCAGTCACCATCTGCAGTGATTTTGGAGCGCCCTCCCCCAAAATAAAGTCTCTCACTGTTTCTATTGTTTCCCATCTATTTACCATGAAGTGATGGGACCAGATGCCATGATCTTAGTTTCTGAATGCTGAGTTTTAAGCCAACTTTTTCACTCTACTCTTCCACTTTCATCAAGAGGCTCTTTAGCTCTTCTCTTTCTGCCATAAGGGTGATAGCATCTGCATATCTGAGGTTATTGATATTTTTTCCAGCAATCTTGATTCCAGCTTGTGGTTCATCCAGCCCAACATTTCACATGCTGTTCTCTGCATATAAGTTAAATAAGCAGGGTGACAATATACAGCCTTGACATTCTCCTTTCCCTATTTGGAACCAGTCTGTTGTTCCATGTACAGTTGTGCTGTTTACATTGTCTACTCTCTCTTCCTCATCTGCCAGCTAAGTGAAGAAGACTGTGAAGCCCTAGGAATGGTGAAACTACAGAAAGAAAGAGGCCTGAATCTCCAACCAGCCCTGAAATGGAAAGCTATTCATGAACTGTGCTTAGTTGCTCAGTCGTGTCCAACTCTTTGCAACCCCATGGACTGCAGCCCACCAGGCTCCTCTGTCCTTGGGGATTCTCCAGGTAAGAATACTGGAGAGGGTTGCCAAGCCCTCCTCCAGGGGATCTTCCTAATCTAGGGATCAAACCCAGGTCTCCTTCACTGCAGGCAGATTCTTTACCATCTGTGCCACCAGGGAAGCCCATGAACTAGGAACTTCCATATTGAACTTAAATGATCAAGAGACAAATTTCTGTTCACTAAAGTCAGTGAAATTTTAGAGGTTTTTTTATTTTTTTAGTCAGCAGTTAGAATGCTAATACATCACCCAATGGTGAAAAGAGTATTGTAGCATACAGAAAAAAGCCATTCTTCTTTCCTTTTAAAAAGTAGCTTTTGAATGTTGACAGCAGAATTATTTACAACAGCCAAATGTGGAAGCAATCTAATAGATGAATAGATAAAAGAAAATGGGGCATACTGTCCCTTACACATGCACACACACAAATGGAATATTGAGTTCAGTTCAGTTGCTCGGGCATGTCTGATTCTTTGTGACCCCATAGACTGCAGCATGCCAGGCTTCCCTGTCCATCACCAACTCCCTGACCTTGCTCAAGCTCATGTCCTTTGAGTCAGTGATGCTATCCAGCCATCTCATCCTTTGTCATCCCCTTATCTTCCACCTTCAATCTTTCCCAGCATCAGGAATACTACTCAGCCATAAGAAAGAATGAAGTTTTGCCACTCAAAACATGAATGGACCCGGAGGGAATTATTCTTAATGAAATGTCAGACAGAGCTTGACAACTACTGTATGCTATCACCTATATGTGGAATCTAAAAATAAAACAAGTGAATAAATATAACAAAATAGAATAGACTCACAGATAAAAAGAACAAACTAAAGATTATCAGGGGGAGAAGGAAGGGCGAAGAAGCAAGGTGGGGATAGGCAATTAAAAGGTCTGTACTATTATATGTAAAATTAATTAGGTACAAGGATATACTTTACAGCACAAGGAATATAGCCAATACTTTATAATAAATTTAGAAAAGTTTTGAGTCACCAAGTTGTATACCTAAACTAATATTGTAAATCAACTATACTTCAATTCAAAAGTATCTTTTTCCTTCTTTGTTTTGTTGGATATTCATATAGACATGCTTTTCAATAATTATTTAAAGTGATTGATGTTGTTTTAATCCACAAGACTTTCTTCATTCTCAATGACATTTTCTTTTGTTGAACAGTTTAATCAATTTGACTTGTAAATCAGAGCTTATGATGTACTGAACAAGCTGCTCTGTTCAAATGAAGCTCCCCTAATGTTTTTAATAGCCAAAGGAAAAAAGAAATCACTGATATTTAATTGGAATTTCACTCTTAGGTTTGCAATTTATACTGCACGAATAGTGCAAACTCAGTCTTTAGAATTTTAGAAGTAATTTATTATGCACACATATTTTTAAAGAATAGACATCTCTACAATAATTTAGTTGGACTCAACTTTTGTAAGACTGTGCCATCTGGAAATAAAATATAATGCATGTACTTTCTGTTTTATCACCAAGGCAATGTTCTGCTAGACAAACAACTCTATCCTGTTTGCAAATGAGTTTGTGCAGGTGTGCTGAAAATTCTTACTCAATATTTTATCTAACAATCCTCATAAAATATTATGTTTCCCTAACTGCTCATTAGGCATTCTCAAATGTTTTAGGTGGAAATAAGCACAATTCAATAATTAAAATAAAGCATGTAGTAAGGAATATATTAAATTATTATAATATGTGTTATAAACATAAGAATGCATTCTTTAAGTTTTCAGTTCATTTTTTTATTTAACAAATATTTTCTAAGTGAATGAATCAAGTAGATACTATTAACAAAATCACATTTGAAGGTTTTACTATATAGTAGGCAAATCATAACTGCATATAATGAAGATTATGATGAAGGTAAGTATAAGTTACAGTTGTGGATAGCATAGAAAAAGGAGGAATCCTCTTGTTTAACCCTTTAATTTGACAAGAAAAATGAGGAACTTGCTCAATTAGAATAATAGTGGTGACTAAACACCAAAATCTATACAATTCATTTCAATTCCAAAATGACTTTCTGAAATATGAACCATTGTCCTCATCACCCTGTTGGATACAAAGATGAATAGGCATGCAATCTTATCTCTGATGACTCAGTACCAGGTTGCAGCAGTGTGTGTGTGTGTGTGTGTGTGTGTGTGTGTAAAGAGGGATGGCTCAGGCTAGTTACTCCACACTAGTTTTATGGTAGGAAGGGGTTTCATCTGTTGTACTATTTCATCAGGACACAACATAAATTTATAGCTTGTGTCAAGATTTCAAAGAAACAGAATGTACAGAAAACTGCCCATCAAGTAAGAGTTGGAAGTATGACCTGTACAGCATGCCTGTGCTTAGTTGCTCAGTTGTGTCTGATTCTTTGCGAACCCGTGGACTGAAGCATGCCAGGGTCCTCTGTCCGTGGGGGTTCTCCAGGCAAAAATAATGGAGTGGGTTGCCATGCATGCATAGGTTAATACAAATAATCAAATTAATTTCTGGCAAATATAGTTTCATAAGGTTATAATTATAGTCATGCTATGCTGATCCTTTTAAAGTAGCATTTACCTTCATAGGTAGTTTTGGATTTAGTAACTATAGTCCCCACTTTTTAAGGCTTCCCTAGTGGCTCAGAGGTTAAAGCATCTGCCTCCAATGCGGGAGACTTGGGTTTGATCCCTGGGCCGGGAAGATCCCCTGGAGAAGGAAATGGCAACCCACTAATGGCAACCCACTCCAGTATTCTTGCCTGGAGAATCCCATAGACAGAGGAGCCTGGTGGGCCACAGTCCCCACTTCTTAGGTATTTAATGACCTAAATTTCATGAGGTCATATTTTCACTTACTCATTCAAAATTATATCTAAAATAATAATATAATAATTGATGCACTAGGCTGTGCTTAGTCGCTCAGTCGTGTCTGACTCTGCAGTCCATTGCCTGCCATGCACTCCACTGCCTGCCATGCACCTCTGTCCATGGGGATTCTCCAGGCAAGGATACTGGAGAGGGTTGCCAAGCCCTCTTCCTGAGGATCTTTGCAACCCAGGTCTCCAGCATTGCAGGTGGATTCTTTACCATCTGAGCCACTTGGCAAGCCCAAGAATACTGGAGTGGGTAGCCTATCCCTTCTGCAGAGGATCTTCCCAATCCAGGAATCAAACCAGGGTCTCCTATATTGCAGGCAGATTCTTTACCATCTGAGCCATCAGGGAAGCCCTATATGTTTAAGAGAATTAGTATGAATAAACAAATGAATGGACATGTCTGTTATGATGTTAAGTGCTGTAATTACATTGTCTCATTTAATTTCCATACTGCTTTGATAAGGTAGACATTATTATACCTCTTTTCAAATGAAAACACTGAAGCTTAGGGTTAAGTAGCCTGTTATGCTACACAAGAATTAGGAGCCAGAGTTATATAAGAAATATTTTCTTAATGATTGTGTAATCATAAATTTACTCTAGCAGAACAAGTAAATACCTTAAAATATAAAACATAGAAGTTACACTGGAAAAAAAGATGTTGTCAGAAATTTGAATTGTGTTTTTGAGTTTAGGATTGCTAGAAGATATGAAAAGGAAAAATAAATAGTTGCTTTTATTCTTTTCAGAAATAAATCACACAAAGCAAGCTGCAGATGCATGACTTTGAATTTGCTTGCTTGATATTTTCCTGGGAAAAATAAGATTATTTTGAAAACAAGGATTTGAATAGATGGGGAAACAGTGGAAACAGTGTCAAACTTTGTTTTTCTTGGCTCCAAAATCACTGCAGATGGTGACTGGAGCCATGAAATTAAAAGATGTTTACTCCTTGGAAGAAAAGTTATGACCAAGCTAGATAGTATATTCAAAAGAGAGACACTACTTTGCCGACTAAGGTCCGTCTAGTCAAGGCTATGGTTTTCCCTGTGGTCATGTATGGATGTGAAAGTTGGACTGTGAAGAAAGATGAGTGCCAAAGAATTGATGCTTTTGAACTGTGGTGTTGGAGAAGACTCTTGAGAGTCCCTTGGACTGCAAGGAGATCCAACCAGTCCATTCTGAAGGAGATCAGCCCTGGGATTTCTTTGGAAGGAATGATGCTAAAGCTGAAACTCCAGTACTCTGGCCACCTCATGCGAAGAGTTGACACATTGGAAAAGACTCTGATGCTGGGAGGGATTGGGGGCAGGAGGAGAAGGGGACGACCAAGGATGAGATGGCTGGATGGCATCACTGACTCGATGGACGTGGGTCTGAGTGAACTCCGGGAGTTGGTAATGGACAGGGAGGCCTGGCATGGTACGATTCATGGGGTTGCAAAGAGTTGGACACGACTGAGCGACTAAACTGAACTGACCCTATTTTCAAAAAAGATCTTAGAAATTAAATTCTGAATAGTTGTTTTATCCACTACATATCCTGAAGTAAAGAATATCTTTATACTATAGCTGAGGGAAAATATTTAAGTTACTGAGTTCATGTGCTTCAAGTATATTTTTCTCTGATTTTTAAATCAACATACCCATTAGACTTTCTCATGTAGAAGATGAAAACAGTACAATTTTTTTTGATAGGCATAAATCTCAATACAGGTTTCCCTCACTATTTGAAAGTAGAGCACTCTTACAAAACTTTTTGTAAGCCAAAAAGACTTAAAGCAAAGAAGCAATCGCCGTAGGAGACATCCTGCTAACGGATGCATAAAATAAATCCAGATAAAACACAGATACTCATAGACACAGTTCAAAGTATGACGGTTAGTTGCTGCGATGCATAGTTCCCAGGAAAGGAGCTTGGTCATACCACTATCCCTGTTCCAGATCCGCATTGTCTTTGATTTTCAATTTCAATTTATTTATTTTTAATTGGTGTGGAGAAGGAAATGGCAACCCATCCAGTGTTCTTGCTTGGAGAATCTCATGGACAGAGGAGCCAGGTGGTTAACAGTCCATGGGTCGCAAAGAGTTGGACACAACTGAGCGACTACCATCACATGTCTAGTTGGAAGATAATTACTTTATAATATTGTGCTGCTGTCTGCCATATATCAACATGAATCGGCCATAGACATTGCCTCTTTAATAGCTCATTGCAAAACAAACCTTGAATGCTATGTTTGAGTTTTGCCTTTTTTCATAAAAGTGAAATTTCTCTTCCTTTATTTTTTGGTTAGCAAAAGTGGTGCTCGTTTAAGTCTTTCCTCAAAATGAAGTGGTCTGAGCAAACTTTCAAAAAGTAGGGAATCTCTGTGAATACTAATCTCATTTGTCACAAGTACCTGCCATGCATATAATCTGTGTCAGTAACAGAGTAAAACACATTTTAGATATAAAATTTAATAGTAGCAAAAGTTATTCTGGCAGGCATCTTTTGTTTGTTTGTTTGGATTGTGTTTATTTCTCCCGAGATAAAAACAAGAGATTTCCTTCTCCTTCCTTTTCTGGATCTGCCTCTATTTGTCAATCACATAATCTTACTCCTCTATTGAAGGAAGATACAGGTTAGACAAAGAGAGAAACTAATATCTTAATACAACTGATTTTTTGTGTGTATGAGTGAACTGAAATGCAGGGAGACGTGTGACCTCCAAAGGAACCTGCAAGAATGGTTTTCCCTGGAGGACACTGAGGGAGGGTCCTTTTCAGTGAGTGAGAGACACTGAGAATGAAGCCAAATGAAGGAAAGCAGAGTTTATAGACAAAGTCACTTAGAGACAAGGTTCTGTTAAAACCTAGAAAATGCATCCAACTATGCTAGAAAGTCTACCTGAAAGTTTGATTTTGTTCACTATGTTTAAGCAATAATGAATCAAATATGAGCTATAAATTGATAGAAGGTTGTGTTAGAAGTATGAGAAAGCACGCATAGAGAAAAATATCCTTGGTACCATGTAAGTTAGAATAGATACTTATCTATTCTATATCATCTATCATTCCAGCCCAAACACTGGCTTAGTGGTCAAGAATTATAGATTTGAAATTACTTTGACTCAAAATTTTGAAAGCATCAATTTAGTATCTTTCAGATTCCAGTATATCTCTGAATCAGCTTACTACTATTCTGATGATCAATCCATACTACTTATTCTATTACCTGAATTATTTCTTAAAAGCTTTAAAATAAATCCTTTTTTGGTTTTCTGAGATTTTACAATGATATGTCTTGATATATCTCTTTTTATCTCAATAATGTTGGGTACTATTGGGATTTTTCATTTTTTTCTGGAAAAAAAAAAAAAAACTTTTTTCTCCTACCATTTATTTACCTTCCTCTCCCTTTTTGAAAGTTCTAATAGATACTAAAATGCCTGGATTGAGCCTCTAAATTTCTCATCTTTTTACTAGTATTTTCTCTCTTTCTTATTTTATAGAATTTTATTTTCTGGAATATTCCCTCAACTTCATTTTTCAAATGTTAATAGGTTTTAAAAATATATTTTTACTACCGTATTTATAATTTTAAGATATTTTGTTCTATTTGTTTAATTTTTTAAAATCATTTTATTATTTCATAAGTATATCTTCTATTGGATCTTTAAAAATATTGATTTGGTTTCATTATCTTCTTCCATTTACACATTTCTCAAGTTCCTTTTTTTTTCAGTCATCCAGTTCTGTTTCTCCTACGCTTTTCTCAAATGCTTAGTAATTTTTTATGTCTATCCACATTCACAATGCAAGGAACCTGCCCTAGGGTTGAATAATGTCTTCCAAAATTAATATCCACTTGACTTTATTTGAAAATAGCCTTTGCAGATGTAATTAATTAAGTCAAGATGAAGTCCTATTGGATTAGGGTGGGCCCTAAATCCAATGACTGTGCCTTTATAAGTAAGGGTGATTCAGACACAGAGATACAGAGGAAGGAAGGTCATGTGAAGATGGTGGCAGAGATCAGAGGGATAACTATAAGCCAAAGAAACTAAGGATTGCTACCAACACCAGAAGTTAGGACAAGGCGAGTGCTTTTAGAGGGACCATAGCCTTTCATGCATACACTTATATTTTGAATTTCTAGCCTCTAAAACTGAAAGAGAATAATCACTGTTGTTTTTAACCAACTAGTTAGTGTTAATTTGTTCTGGCAGCCCTAGAAAATGATTACAAAACATTTTAATGAGAGTATGATTTGTTATTTTGAGGCTTTCAAGTAGGATAATCAAGTGAGAACAAAGCCATTCTGCAGGTCATATTTCTTGGTCTCATCACTATTCTGCTGGTGTGATGGAGCTCAGAGGGTGTGTGTGTGTTATGCACACATATATATGTGTTTATAGTGGGGGCTGAGGGAAGGGAAGTAATTTAGTAAATTGAGCTACTGGGGTTAGCATTCCTAGATGGATTCTCACTTACTCTCCCAGCTTCTAGAATTCAGTAGAAGAGCAAACCCCTTCCTTCTGTAGTCCCTGGGGTCAGTAGACCAGAGCCTGTCTGGTTTAAGCTGTCCAATTGTATATGTGTACCGTGGTGCCAGTGGTAAAGGATCTACTCGCCAGC
Source organism: Aepyceros melampus (assembly GCA_006408695.1). Lineage (NCBI taxonomy): Eukaryota > Metazoa > Chordata > Mammalia > Artiodactyla > Bovidae > Aepyceros > Aepyceros melampus. The sequence goes on from SJXQ01006520.1 coordinate 65,705, forward strand.
ACAGGAGACTTAAAAGACTTGGGTTTGATCCTGAGTCAGAACTGTCCCCTGGAAGAGAATACAGCAACCCGTTCCAGCATTCCTGCCTGGAGAATCCCATGAACAGAGGAGCCTGGAGAGTTACAGTCTACAGGGTCGCAAAGTGTCAGACACAACAGATGTAACAACACACACACACACACACACATTAACCTGATTTAGTGATACTCTGAGTATCTAATTAGATACTTTTTCATAGAACTCTATCTCCTACCTATCTTCACAATTAATGAGTGCCTCCAATATTTTTAACTTGCTTTGGCTTATCCTTTGCTATTTGTAAGTTCTCAGCTTTCTGTATTTTGATAATTTATTTAAGATACAATTCACTTTCTTTTTGCAAAGTTTTTTGACATCTATTCTTTAGTAATTCACATCTTTACCCAGAAGCTTATAACTTTTTCATGTACTCATTAAACATTAGTGGATTTCAGGAAGTACTGGTTAAAAGCTCATGTGTTTAAGCTATCAAATTTAACAAAAGATCTTCAAATATTTATTTTTCTAAGTTTTAATCTTTTTTTCTTTTCAAATCTATGTGATTGTTTCCTGAGTTATTCATTTATTATGTTCTATGAGAAAGGCAGGGAAGAGATTTGAAATAAACTTTCAACATATTGAATATGCCTTAAGCTCAAATTCTAAATTGTTTTCTGGTAATTTTTGCTCAATATATTTAGCATGATTCATAGGGATAGTTTTTAAATTAAATTTTTCATACTTAAAACATCGAAGTGATACAAGCTTAGTAAAATCTAAGAATTTTTTAAAATACAAGCTGTAATTTCAAATAACAGATACTAAGATATGCTCTACTTAAGAGTGATGGGATAATACAAAATATATGTAACTATATCTACAATAAAATGTAACATATATAAGATATATGGTTTCAAGTAACACGTAATGTTTAATCAAGGAAATGAAGTATAAAAATTATTTTCCTCATTGAATATTTCCTCAGTAATCAAGCTGTAGTCTAGACAGAAACAAATTGAACTAAAGTGGTGGACAAATGTACTGTTAGTAACCTTTCTTGAATTATTCATCATTTTTATTTATCTGCCCAACATTTAGCCATCTGTCTCCTCAGGTTTATAGCTCTTAAATATGGAAATACTCTAATATATAACTTTAATGATCAAGTGTTCCAAGGAACCAAATTGGCATATGGAATACTCAAGTTTTACATGATACTGTGAAAGACACAAATTATAAAAATATACCAAGACTACTTCCAAATTAACAGAGATACATCATTTCAGGATATTTTTTTGGCATATGATCATAGTAATTGAAGATAGATAAAACCAACTGCAGACCTGAAAAAAACTGTCTCTTTGATTCTTTAAAATATGGATTATTTATCTTTTACTTCCATAACTGAATTTATTTTATGTATGGAGACACTAAAATATCATTTCACCATGAGAGTAATTCTTCTTTAAAAAACAAAATGCATACCATAAAATTTGAGATGAAAATGTTCCTATATAATTCAGTCTTCTAGAAATCTACTCTGAAAAATACTCGTTTCTTGTCAGATATTTATTCCATGCTGGGGGCATGGGAGGAAGTGATTAGAAATTGTTCATTAGACAGTAAACTACTGAAAAAACATCTGCCTTATCTTATCTTATCTCATTATCATTTATGCCTTAGACTTTAGTTCAGTGACATTCATTCAAGTACAAATTTTTGTAACTGTCTGTAGAGGAAGGAAGAGCATTATTTTACTGAAAACTACCTTGGAGTTTTCTGTGCCTACATAATCCCTTGAAGTTAAACAGCATTAAAGACATTTAATAAATTCAGGTCCTATTAATAATTATCACTTAATAATTATTTTAAAATCCTTCAAATGTGGAGTGAACTTATCCTCTCATTCACCACAGTGAGCTGTTATTGAAACAAGTAAAATCTGACACTGACAGATATTTTCCAGATAAAAATATTATGGTATATTCCAAACTTCCTTTCTTAATTCATTCAGCCCCAAAGACACATCAGATAAAATGGGTTGGCTCATGATAAAGGTGAACAGAGAAGAAAATTCAATCCCTCTTAGTGTGGCCCTATTGACCCAGAAAAGATGCCACGGGGAGTTTATAAAAAGCCCTTAAAGCATTTCTATCTTTTCACCACTTCACCATTCCTCAAGCTCTACCAGTTTTTCTAAGATCGATCACATTAACATATCATTCATCCATTTCTTTTCAGTGTTCACAAAACTCAACATCTCCTTTAAGCTGATCTACCGTATTCTGACGATGTGCTTGAGTTGATTCCGTCATCAGCTAACACCAGTATTTTGGCTCACCTGCAGCTCCACAGGTAGTGCCTCTGTTTTACTCTCACTCACCTCAATAATCAGACACCAGCAATGAATCTACACTCTGAAAAATTAATCCACTTATCCTGCTTATTTCTGTTTTAATAGGATCTGAGCTTCTTTGAAACATGTCTGGAGCCTCTTTTGTTCTGGAGATATAGAACCTGCAAGTGTAAATTAATGGCATACCTCGTGTATAAGGAAGTAATTATGTGATTACTTGAGTATCAGTGAGTTCTCTTCATGTTCTCATATTGTATACTGATGCCCATTCCCCAAATCTGGGGAAAAAGGTAGACAAAATTCTTAATTGTTTAAAGTGACTAAAGAAATAGGGTAGTCCAGTTTCCTCTCGCAGTCTAGTGGTTAAGACTCTGCACTTCTTCTACTGGGGCATGAGTTTGATCCCTGGTTGGGGAACTACGAACCCACATGCCAAAAAAAAAAAAAGAAAGAAAGAAAGAAAAGAAAAAGAAGAAGGAGAAACTTAAACCACTTGTTCAGGTCAGTATTAGAGATGGGATTAATGTCTACTGTGGTTGACGGCTTCAAAGGATGGGTTCTGGAGTCAAGTTGCTTGCATTAGAATTTCAACTACCTTACTTGCTAACTCTGCAACTTAGTTATGCTGTTGAACTTCATTTATTTCTGCTTTTTTAGTTATAAAATGCAGAAAGCCCTAAAAGTGTGAGGATTAAGTGAGATAAAGCAGATAAAGTAAACAGTACATATACTTAGCACTTGCTCCTCTAGACCTGTGTTTCCCTAATATCAATGTCTATGGATCCTTTGCATCAAAAGTGAAAAAAGACCTTGGATACACACACACACACACACACACACAGAATTCTGATATGCAGCTTCTGAAAATGTGCACTCAGTGAAATTCAAGTGTGACTTGTAAATCCATTTATATATTTATAAGACAGTCCTCCCTCAAAAAGATAAACTTGAATCATAAAAAAATAACCCTCTTAAGGTAAGAGATCATTCTGTATGTAATTAGAAAGAAATTGAGGGTATGCGGTTTGTAGCTAAATCAGTCTTCCTTTACCATGGTCTGCAAGGCTCATCCTAATCTAGCCTTAATCAAACTCCTTCTCCTCTCACCTTTACTCACAGTGCTCCAGTCTCGGTAGCTAAAGAATGTTTGTACAAGTTTCCCTTCCCTTCCACCACACCATGTATCTTCCACTGTGACTTTGCCTACTTAGCCCCTATTTTTCCTGGTGTCTGTTCCAATTTAACCTTTTCAGGATCCTGCATGATGATCCTGTTCATATACACTTCCTAGGGCTTCCCTGGTGGCTCAGAGGTTAAAGCATCTGCCTCCAATGTGGGAAACCCAGGTTCGATCCCTGGGTCGGGAAGATCCCCTGGAGAAGGAAATGGCAACCCACTTCAGTATTCTTGCCTGGAGAATCCCATAGACAGAGGAGCTTGGTAGGCTACAGTCCACAGGGTCACAAAGTCGGACACGACTGAGTGACTTCACTTTCACTTTCACTTTCGCAGCATTTGTAACTTTCCATCACAGCACTTCATTGTAATCATTTTGTCTTCATGTATATAATTCTACTAGACTATAATTTTATATAGAAATCTTTACTGTTTGAGTTTACCACTCTATCCTTATTATAGGGTCTGGCTCATAAGCTCAACAAATTCTATTTTAATGAATGAGTGAAGGCTCTACAAAATATTTTGATAAAATGTTTTTCATATTTAGGTTTTTGTTTTGGTTTATTTTTTCCTTTTTTTAATTGATTTGATGGCTTAAAATAGCAATCATTCAATGTGTCTCAAGGGTCTGTGGATTGACTCAGTTTAGCTAGGGAGTTCTGGTCATCTCACTCACTTAATTCTCTATGTGGTTCCAGGCAGATGTTTGTTGGGGCCTCTAATATTATACTGGGATGGCCAGGCTTCTTTGCCATTTGTACACACTCAGAAAGTCTCCTTCTTCATCTACCCTTTCCACTGGATCTTTCCAGAGGATAACTAGATTTTTTTGTAATAGCTTAGGTACACCAAAAGGTTGAAAGTAGAAGCTATGAAGTCTTTAATACCTAGATTCTTCAGTCTTACCTTCAACTGGTTAATTCAAGCCACAGACCATGTCAGATTCAGTGTGGGGAAGGACTACACAATTTTTCTGTACCAATAGAGCACACATAGGACCAAACGTTATTGAGAGAGAGGGAATTATGTTCCCATGTCTAAAATGAGATAACAAAGAAAAAGCAAGCAAAACTAACTTAAGTAGGGTATTATTGTTACATAGTGGAGTCAGAATTCAATCTCTACTCTTTTTTCACTTCAAAACTTGTATTACTTGCTCTTGTGACTTTCATGCTCTTCTTCAGAAAGGCAAAATTTCTTTTTTCCTATATTAGGAGTATTTTCCTTAAGCATTAATATATAATTCAAATGTAAAAAATACTAACATATTTCAGCCATATCTATTCATTTCATATATAAAGACAAAATAGAATTTTATATTCATACAAATTTAATGAATGTAAGAGTAAATTATAAGCAACCTGAGAAACTGTGAGTTCAGTTATCTCCAAAGTCACCAGTTGGCATTTTTAACTGAATGTTGAGGAGCTTGAAGTGATTGAGTGTGATCTTTGAATGATAGTTGCCACATGCTTTTGGGAGACCTTTAAAGAGTACACACAAGTAATTAGAATTGTGAAAATTTTTGATCTATTTGATCTTTTTCTTGTGGATTAAGGCCTAATATGTACTTTATACATACATAAATTCTAGTTTAGGTACTTGAAAATGTCTCTAACCTAGTATGCCTAGTCACTCAGTCATATCTGATTCTTTGCAGCTCTGTGGACTATAGCCTGTCAGGCTCTTCTGTCCATGGGATTTTTAAGGCAAGAATATTGGAGTGAGTTGCCATTTCCTCCTCCAGTGGATCTTGCCAACCCAGGGACTGAATCAATGTCTCCTATGATTCCTGCATGGCAGGTGGATTTTTCAGCCACTGAGCCATCAGGGAAAGCCTCTACGCCCTTATCTAGTATAATAGTATATAATCTGATCATCTCACATGCTAGTAAAGTAATGCTTAAAACTCTCCAAGCCAGACTTCAGCAACACATGAACTATGAACTCCCTGATGTTCAAGCTGGTTTTAGGAAAGGCAGAGGAACCAGAGATCAAATTGCCAACATCCGCTGGATCATGGAAAAAGCAAAAGAGTCCCAGAAAAANACAGGGAGGCCTGGCGTGCTGCAATTCATGGGGTCGCAAAGAGTCGAACACGACTGCGCGACTGAACTGAACTTTTGTGCATTTTTAAAATCAGAGGTTGATACTCAATTAAGAGTTACAAAATCACTTAGACGAGTTTTCTCTCTGCCTGGGAGAATGCCTGAAATATGCCCTTCTCAGTGGTGAGCCACTCAATGAACCAGATTTGCATTTTCATTTCCCCTCATCCCCAACAGCGTTTGGTTTCAACACTACCAAACTGTGTCAATCTGACTAATTTAAACTGTTGTATCATTATTTAAATTCACTCTTCATGCATAATGGCAAGACTGTTGCTTTTATTTTTGGTCATTCCTATTTCCTCTTCTGTGAATTGCCTATTTGTATATTTGCAATGTCTGAAATGGTCTTGTGGCTATTTTTCTTACTGATTTATGGAATGAATTTTGAGTTCACTGTCATTCATAAATGTATTACAAATATCTTCTGCCAATCTATGACTCCTTTTATCTTTTGCTGTTGCTTTTTTTTTTGTAGCTTAATATTGTTACTAGTGTGCTTTTGCTACAGTTTTAATTTGAGATAAGATTATGTTTTGTGATTAAAGCATTTTACCTTTTTTGAAGAAATGTTTCAAAAATGCTTTTTACATTTAGGTTATTAACGTATAGAATTTGTCTTTCTTTATGAGAATGAATTTTGAGTTCACTGTCATTCATAAATGTATTACAAATATCTTCTGCCAATCTATGACTCCTTTTATCTTTTGCTGTTGCTTTTTTTTTTTGTAGCTTAATATTGTTACTAGTGGCTTTTGCTACAGTTTTAATTTGAGATAAGATTATGTTTTGTGATTAAAGCATTTTACCTTTTTTGAAGAAATGTTTCAAAAATGCTTTTTACATTTAGGTTATTAACGTATAGAATTTGTCTTTCTTTATGAGACAGAACACTAACTTTATTGTACTTTCAGGGAGATAGCTAATTATTTCAACATGATTTAAGAGCCCATTCTTACCTCTTCATGAGTGACTTGTATGTATCAATGACATATTCACATGTAAGTGCTTCTGTTCTTGCTGTTTTCTTCCACTGGTCTACTTGATTAATCTCACATGAAAAGCACTCTCTTTTAAGGAAAAAAAAAAGCACTCTCTCTACAACTATTATATGTTTTGGTGTCTAAGTCATGTATCAGTGTCTTTCCTGGTGGCTCAGTCAGTAAAGAGACTGCCTGCAATGCAGGAGACCTGGGATTCAATCACTGGGTCAGGAAGATACCTGGGAGAAGGTAATGGCAACCCACTCCAGTATTCTTGCCTGAAGATTCCATGGACAGACAAGCCTGGCAGGCTACAGTCCATGGAGTCGCAAAGACTTGGACACAACTGAGTGACTAACACTTTCAAGTCATGTATAAAGATATATAATATTTAAAATTGCCTAACCTCTCATATGGACTTCCCTGATGGCTCAGATAGTAAAGCCTCTGTCTACAATGCAGGAGACCCGGGTTCGATCCCTGGGTTGGGAAGATCCCCTGGAGAAGGAAACTTCTCATATACCTTCTCTGTGCCTGTCAAAACCAGCTTTTTAAGTTACATAAGCATCAGAGAAGGCAATGGCACCCCATTCCAGTACTCTTGCCTGGAAAATCCCATGGACGGAGGAGCCTGGTAGGCTGCAGTCCATGGGGTCGCTAAGAGTCGGACATGACTGAGAGATTTCCCTTTCACTTTTCACTTTCATGCATTGGAGAAGGAAATGGCAACCCACTCCAGTGTTCTTGCCTTAAGAATCCCAGGGATGGAGGAGCCTGGTGAGCTGCCATCATGGGGTCACACAGAGTTGGACACGACTGAAGTGACTTAACAGCAGCAGCGGCTGCATACATAAGCATATATATTCTCTATTTTTATTTTAATTTCAATTATAATAAGTTGCTTTTAAAAGGATTTTTAAAACAAATTAACTCATCACACCCATTAAAATGGTATATCTCTACATGAATTGTTTCTCTTTTATTCCACTGAGTTTTATAATGTCTTATAATAATTTGTTATATGTATTCCTCCTGCTGCTGCTGCTGCTGCTGCAGGTCAGTTGAGCAGTCCCCACTATTATTCAGCCTCTCCATCTCCCCAAGGCTCCATGTCAACTTTGCCTGGCACCTCCACAGCCAAATCAAGATGGTTACTTGCAGGAGCAGTGCATGCATGCTTGCCTTTTAGGAAACTCCAGGTTTTTATAGGCTGAGTATAAACGCAAGCATTCATCCACATGCCACTTTGGAGCTCAGTGACTCGAGTGAAATTATGTAAGTTTCTATATATGTAAAATGGGGTAGTAAATGTTTCTTTAGGGTTTTTGGAATATCTAATGAGATTATTTATGCTGCTAAACAAACTGACAATAAAGGTTATTTTTATAAGTTATATTCAGCACACTTGCTGAGGTAGAAAATATCTAAAGAGGAAGCTAGCTTTGAAATGTCCTTTATTTATAGTAATACAAATTTTATCCAATCTTAGCCAGCTTATCTGATGTGGGCAAAAAAAGGTTTGATATGGTCATGGATGGACACATTTACTTAAAAACTTCAGATCAAATATTAGAGTAATATAAATTCAGAAGTATGTCTTACATTCAAAGCTGTTTTGGTATGACAGAACAAATAAAAGCCAGAGATTATAAATGAATTAACATGCTAAATGATATAGGCTTGGTAGAGAGAAGTAAACAACTTAGGAGAACATTAAGATAAACATTACAGATAAAGACAGTTATAGTTTATTCATGGGAATAATTACTGTAGTACTTTGCTTACCCCCCAAAACATGAAATTAAAAGCACATACTTCTTCAGGGAGTTTCATAAACATTGACTGACAATAGAAGCTATTAATTCCAGTTTTGGAGAAAAGCCAATATGCGATTAAAGGCCTTAAAAGTGTCAAGCAAATAAAATTTAGTCAGTTGTAAACTTTGATGTATGTATTTAAATGGCTTAGTACAGGGACATCTTGCAGATTTCACCAGACATTATTCAATTCCAACTTTACTGTGGTAAAAACAAAGTTGTTGAACCTACCAAGAAACTCTTAAACACTTTAAGGAGCATATGAATTTGTTACTACAAAGCACACTCACCATAAGAGTTTTAAAAACACAATTCACTTCAATTATCTCATTTATTCATAATCAAACAAGTGTTTGTTGAGCACCAGTCCCAATTGATTCACTCTAACATACATCACTGGAGACCACTGGATGCTACTCACAAGCTAAACAGAGATGAATACATAATCATCAGTTTCTACTCATAAAGGAACAAACATGTGTACAACAAACCAAAATGGCAAGTAAATTATATTCATTATGCTCAAAGGGCTATGGAAGAACAAAGAGGGAGTGATTCATTCCATAGTGTAGTATGGCTGGAAGAATCTAGTATTTACAGAGTCAGACATCTAAATTGGAATAATGGATCAATAAATACCACTATTTTCCTGACCCAGAATCCATTAATATTTTTTCCAAGTAATCACACCTTGACTTTCTTTTAAAAAACAATTCCCTTTTAACTCTTCATCTGTGATTTCAAGTTGGACTGATCACCTACTTCCATCCTCAGCTGTGTGAAACAGAGAAGGACCCTATCATCCTTGCCACCCCATGTCCTCTGCTTGCCTCTTATCTGTGGAAAAACTTTAGCCAAAGAATAAGTTTAATCAGAGAAAGATGTGAGAATGTACAAAAACAAAACAAAACAGTCAAAGGTGACCACATGATGATATGCAATCACAAAGCAAAGTCAAGGACGTTTAGTTCCTCCTCAAAGGCTATAAATGTATTCTGAGCCATATCCTGTGAGCTGCTTAGAGATTACAGAAACACCACCAGCTGGAAAAGAGAGCTGCATGATGGTCAGAATGTAGCCACACATAAGCTGCCACAGTTCTGAGAACTGGCCTCAAAGATGGAAACTGCCTGACTCTGAAACTGAAGATTAACTGTACCTAAAGCAACAAAGATGATGCTCATCAGACCACCAATGACCGATCTGAAGACAACTATCAGAGCTGACCATCCTGTTTCTGCATGTTGCCCCTCTATCTATGTAAAACCTCTTTCCCCCTCACTGTCATGGGCAGGGAACCAGTTTTTGGACAAACTTCCTCCTCCAGCCCAGTTGCTGACAACCAAAATAAAGCAACTTTCCTTTTCACCAACCCGGCCTCTTTAATGACTTTTGGACCCTGAGCAGCCAGATCCCGTGGACAATACAAGACCCAGGCCTGGCCAGCCTTCTCAATCTTCCTAATCAAACGACCCACAAAGCCTCCTCTCATAAGGAACAATTGTTAACAATGTGCCATACTTGCTTAATTCTTGCTAAAATAGTTTTAAATAAAGTGCACCATTACATTTTATTCCAGAGATATTAGTATATATCTCTATAAAACTAGGTTGTTTTATTTCTAATACAAAATCTCTCAACCATTACTATACATAGAAATTGGCAAAAATTACCTAAAAGCATATAGGTATATTCAAATTTTCTAAATTTCCCACTATTGGATTATTTAGATCAAGATTCAGTCAAAAACCACATAGCTTGCTTTTGGATCAGTTCAGTTCAGTTCAGTCGCTCAGTCGTGTCCGACTCTTTGTGACCCCATGAATCGCACTCTATCTCTAAAATAGAATAATTCCACCTCCCCCAAATTTTGTTTTTTCTATGACATCAATTTATTGAGGCTTGGTTAGTTATCCTGTAGAATATTTTCTGATTTCATCTGAACGAATTTGTTATGTACTGATTTTTGTCATTTAACTGCTATCTTTATCTTCTGAATGTTATACACAATTAGATACAGGTGTATTAGACACAAGTTAATGTATTTGGAAGAAAACTTCACAGGTGATACTTTATAACAATGACTCCTGTTCCTCCCCACTCCTCCCTTCCCGCTGTTGGTAATTGTTAACAGAGTTACATCTCTCCAAGTTGGAGCCACATTTTCCTGCTTGTGAGCAGCAAGCTATCTGTGTGATGAAAATCTGGTTTTATGAGAAAGTCCAGGTCCAATCAACCTTTCATCTACTGATTTTAGTACCAAAACCAGAGCTCCGTCCTGGAGTCAATCATTTCCTTAGTGTTGCAAACTCCCAATTGCTTAGTGACGAAGGAAATGGCAACCCACTCCAGTGTTCTTGCCTGAAGAATCCCAGGGATGAGAGGAGCCTGGTGGGCTTCCGTTTATGGGGTCGCACAGAGTCGGACACGACTGAAGCGACTTAGCAGCAGCAGCAGTATTCCTTCCATAATTATTAGTTGGTGAGTGAGTGAAAGTTGCTCAGTCATGTCTGACTCTTTGCGACCACATGGACTATACAGTCTATGGAATTCTCCAGGCCAGAATACTGAAGTGGGTAGCCTTTCCCTTCTCCAGAGGATCTTCCCAACCCAGGGATTGAACCCAGGTCTCCTGCATTGCAGGCGGATTCTTGACCAGCTGAGCCACAAGGGAAGCTAGTCGGTATCCTTCTACAAATAAGTGTCTTTCTTTGTCAACTGTGGCCTTTTTTATTATTGAATATGATTCGTGTTGAAATTAGAATGTGTTTACTTCTTACATTTAATTACTATTTTTCAATAGAGGTTATTTGTAACAGTCACATTGGTCCTCAACAAGATTTTGCTCTGTATTTTTCTGTTTTACTTTTTGGTCCTTAAAATATTTATTTTAAAACACTATTTTTAAATGGTGTATATCAATAAATCAGCATAGGTTGTATTACTATTCACCAATATTTCTGCCCTCCCTGTTCGGTCCGAGGCTGTGAGACCACTGCGTTTCCTGGCTCCCTTTAAGTACAGGATGGCATAATCCCACGAAAAGATAAAAGTTAATACATGCAACTGAGCGGTACTTCAAACTCAGTTTTTCATCCTTTGTCTTCACACAGCCATAGCAAATATCCTTCCAGCTCCGTGGTCCCAGCCTGCCAATGCAGGAGACATGGGTTCCATCCCCGGATCAGGACAATCCCCTGGAGAAGGAAATGGCAACCCACTCCAATACTCCTGCCTGGAAAATCCCATGGATAGAGGAGCCTGGTGGGCAACACTCCAGGGGTTGCAAACAGCAGACCATGACTTAGCGACGGAGTATGCACACACGGGCGTGCACACACAGGTCCCTAGATGTGGGCTACACTCCATGGGGTTGGGAACAGTGGGACATGATTGAGCGCGTGCGCACGTGCACACGTCCCCAACCCCTGGGTCACGAATGGATAAATGTCTGCCTTTGTAAGGAAGTGTAGCACATCGGGAGGTGAGCTGGGGGCAAAGGAGCCAAGCTTTATCTGTGGTTCCTCATTTCCCTTTATCACTCACATTACTGCCTGAACCCCTCGCCTCTACCTCCATGGAAAAATGGTCTTCCACTAAACTGGTCCCTGGTGCTGAAAAGGTTGAGGACTGCTGCTTGAGACTTCATCTCCTGGTCCCTGGATGAGAACCATGAGGAGAAGACCCTATGCAACTTTCGAATTATATGTAGCGACAACTCATTTTTATTGCTTTAAATAATTGAGTTTAATATTACAATATATTAATGACATATATAGTGACATATTGTACAATATCTTACATAAGAGTTTTAAAATTATGCCTTCAGTATTTGCCCATCACTAACATATCCAAATGCAATATGGGAGTGTTTTCAAATATTCAGATAGTCTATGCTAAGCAGTGAAAACTTGGTTAACTCTTTATATTTTATACTTTCTTCCATATGCTCTCAGTTAGGTACAGGCTTGTGACTAGAATGTGCCAGCTCATTTGGTGACATAGAGTTGAAAATCCTTTAGATACATTTTACTTAAATAGATAATTGTCGTCTATCTCCAGATTGAAGTAATTGGCAGAGAATGGGAATAGCAGTCATAACAATTGTTTAACTGAGAAGTGATTATCCATATGTGACTACAGGGCTTGTGAGAAATCGAAAAGGCTAAATGCTACCAGTGCCTCTATTCAGCTCCTAATCCTTTTGCAGCATGTTCATGTTTTTCAGCTTTCTATTTTTTTTATTTTTTTCTGACTCAATCTCTGTATCACACCCAGCGTTTTCACACCATATGCTGCTTTCTGCCCTTTCACACTTTCCAAGAACACTTGAAAAGCTAAAATCTATAGTCTAGTCTGGGAAGCAAGAAATTCTCAAAAATAACCATACCACAAAGGAGAGAGTGATAAATGCTAGAGAAGAGGAACAGATAAAGTGCTAAAGAAGTAGGCAGAAAGACTATTTCCAGCTGTGAGATATGAGAGGTGATTTTTTTTTTTTTTATACAGAACTAGAAAAGCAAATGAAATATGGATATGTGGCTATGAGAGGCAAAGAGACTTTCCAAACACCAGGGTAAAAACACTGGTGAGTGAGAGTTGAGTGAAATCTCATCACGGAGTTATGTTGAAGTGAAGTTGCTCAGTCGTGTCCGACTCTTTGCGACTCCGTGGACTGTAGCCCACCAAACTCCTCTGTCCATGGGATTCTCCAGGCAAGAGTACTGGAGTGGGTTGCCATTTCCTTCTCCAGGGGATCTTCCCGACCCAGGGATCAAACCCAGGTCTCCTGCATTGTAGGCAGACACTTTAACCTCTGAGCCACCAGGGAAGCCCCAGGAAGTTATGTTAGAGGACAGATAATGGTTCCTTTCACTTCCCTGGACTGAAATGTGTGACCTCCTTCTTTTCTTTGGTTGCACTTAATAAAAGTCCGTGCTTTATTTTTTCCTACTTCCTCATCAGACTTTAAACCCCACAAAAGAAGGGACTTTTAGCCTGTAGCAAGGGCTCCAGAAATATCTGTTGATTGAATCAAAGCCAGATTTTTTTTCTTTTTTTTTAAACCAGATAATCATGTAATATTTACTTTATCATAGGGGTTGGAGCCAGGATAAATTAACAAAAAACAGACTTCAAGTTCCCAAGTAAAAGGTTATTGAAGATAGCTCTATTTGTTTTTGTGTCTGCTGTACAAAAATAACTCAAATTTGGAGACTTAACATATTGATTATGTTGTGCTCAGTTGTATCTGACTCTTTGCGACCCCGTGGACTGTAGCCCACCAGGTTCCTCTGGCCATGGTATTTTTCAGGCAAGAATACTAGAGGATTGCCATTTCCTGCTCCAGGGTATCTTCCTGACTAGGGATCGAACCTGTGTCTCTTGCATCTCCTCGATTCTTTACCACTTTGCCACCTCTTTACCACAGAAGCCCCCATGTTACATTTGATCTTAGCCAAAGGCCAATAAGTGATTTATTATGCTACAGTTTTGAAATCTGACATGGGTCTCAATACCCTAAAATCAAGATGTAGGCAGGTCTGCTTTCTTCACTGGATGTTCTAGGGGAGGATTTATTTCCTTGTCTTTTCAAAATTCTTGAGGCCATCTGCTCTTTTTCTCATGGTTCTTTGAGAAATCTTCAATTCTCAGCAACATCAGATTGAATCCTTATGCTGCCATCTATTTCTCTTGACTCCTTCTTCCACTCTTAAAATAGCATTGTGATCATATTGGACCCACCTGGAAAACCAGAGCATGCTCAGTAAAGTCTGTTTACTAACAGCATTGATTTCATCTGCAACCCTGTTCTCCTCTGCCCCCTAACAAAATATAACTCATAGGTTTCAGGAATTGATAATGTAGATATCTTGGTAGTGTCATTATTCCACCTTCTACAGTAGCTATTTAAATGCTGGAGAAAAATGAGTAGTATTTTAGTCTTATGAAATTACTGATGAGATTCTCCTTGTGCAATAACTAAATAATAATCCCAGTTACTCCTTACTACCAGAGTAAATAAAGCTGTCAACAGAGTAGAGAAAGGGTAGACACCAGTAAGGATGCTATGAACTAAAAGCCATGTGAAAGTGGCTCATTCATGTCTGACTCTTTGCGACCCCTTGACTATACAGTCCATGGAGTTCTCCAGGCCAGAATACTGGAGTGAGTAGCCTTTCCCTTCCCCAGGGGCTCTTCCCAACCCAGGGATCAAACACAGATCTCCCGCATTGCAGGCAGATTCTTTACTAGCTGAACCTTAAGGAAAGCCCAAGAATATTGGTGTGGGTAGCCTATCCCTTCTCCAGCAGATCTTCCCAACCCAGAAATCAAACTGGGGTCTCCTGCATTGCAGGCAGATTCTTTACCAGCTGAGATATCAGGGAAACCCCTTGCCCCACCCTCCCCCCGAATAAAAGGCCATATAAATGTGCACTATTAAGATTAATCAGAACTATATTCAGATTTTACAAATTTTTTTTCCCTAAAGGATATTATCTCTGGTCTAATTCTGCCTCTCATTCTAGCTGCATTTATCCCACATTTTTTCCTTTCTTTTCTTAAAATTAACCACTCCTCTTACGCTTGGCTCCACTAATATTCAAACATTTACATCTTAACCCCAATAACACTTTTCTTCTATTTGTGTCCGTGCCTTTTCCTCTTTCCATTTACCAGATTGTAGACATGTTCAAAGAGTGAATTTATTTCTCTTTATAAACCCTGAAGTTAGTTGTGGTTCTTATATATCAATTAGCTGTTCAGTAAATGTCTGCTAACTGAATTAATGAATGTGGACATGGAGTAAAAAAAACCAAATAATTGAATCACATTATTTGAATACAGAATGGAAGGAAAGTACTGTGTGATCAAGACATTTAAAAACTGCTTAGGGAAGAATCAAATCAGCCATGAGAACATCACTTCCAATTCTGATTTTAGCAGACTTGTAGGGACATAGGCTACATTAAAAGATCATTGTATGGAACTTCCCTGGTGGTCTAATGGCTTAGACTTCACACTCCCATGCAGGTTGACATGGGTTCAATCCCTGGTCTAGGAACTAGAACCCACCTGCCACAACTAAAAGACACTGCATGTTACAATGAAGATCAAAAATCCTGCATGCTGCAACTAAGACCCATGAGTCATACAAGTAAACAAATTAATAATCATTACAAACAACAACAACAAAAACTAGTATGTAGTTAAATGACATGCCTCCCACAGGAAGAATGGAGAAGTCATTAAAATCTCTATTCTCAAAATATTTATAATTTTTCTGGTCTAATTTTGAGGAACAGGTTGTATTTGAAACATTAAAATCTTAGTAACTGTGAAGGTTAAATGATCATTTTCACCAAATAAATGTGTGCCTCTAAAAACTAAGGTAAGTATTAAGGAATCTTGTCATGGTGTTGGAGAAAAGCAATGCATATCTAACAGCACATTTCACATAAAACTGTGATAATAAAGAGAGAACTGACATTATTAAATTGTGGTTAGGTATTCACCTTTGAGAAATAATCTTATTATCCTGATTTTCTTAAAAGTAACTTTGCCAAGCCAAGCTCTACCATCTCACTAAACAATGATGGCTATCAATGACTTGACTGAGAATATAATGTTGAAAAGAGCTTAAAATATTTGTGGACAAAAGGATAACTGTTTTTTAGATTTTTCAATATGGGTTTATGTTTATATTAAGCAAAGTTACTTTATTAAGAATCTGGGTCAGAATATTAGGCTAATATGAAACCAAATAACTCAGATTTTGCAATCAGAAGTCATTTTCTAAAAATGCATGTCTAAATGTGCAACATTTCCACACTCAAGGAGAGGTTATTTAATTGAAGTGTGATCAGAAACTTCTCCCCTCAAAGAAAACTTCCTTAATATTAGAGTGAATAATTTGAGTGCTCAGTCTGTCTTCCCAGGTGATTGTGGAAAAAGTTCCAGAGTGGATGGAGAGACACGATAAATTCCTAGATTTTGAGTTCTTGGAGAAGATGTCCCTTTGCCTCAAGACTGCATTAAAAAAATAGAGAACTGACCAGTTTCCTGAGTAGAGAAATGCCATCTGAGTTAGCACAGTTCATAAGTCTGGGAAAGTCTCCCAGAAGTTTGCAAAGCTTTTTAGACATTGCAAATTTAGACATTCGTCAAGTTTTCAGACATTGGTCTTGAGAAAAACAGAGGAGTAGCTAAAGAAACTACAGCACCACTAAATTTTCCATAGCTCCTCTTCTTGCAGTTAGGAGTGAGGAACAACATAACAAAAAGCTTTGAATATCAAAAATCAGAGACATATTTTATATCACATATGTGGAATCAAAAAGAATACAGATGAATGTATATGCCAAACAAAACAGACTCACAGATATAGAAAACAAACTAGTGGTAACCAATGAGGAGGTGGAAGAAGAGAGAGACAAATTAAGGATATGGGATTAACAGATGCAGACTGCTGTGTATAAAATAGACAAGCAGCAAGGATATACAGTAGAGCACAGGGATTTATAGCCATTATCTTCTAATAACTTTTAATGGAGTACAATCTATAAAATACTGAATCACTATACTGTGCACCTGGAACTAATATATATTGTAAATCAACTATAGTTCAATTTAAAAAAAGAACCAAAGGCATTGCCTGTCGTCAATGTAATGAATACCTGTGTAGAGAAAGAACCTCGAGGCAGCAGATGAATTATCCCTACTTTGTGCCTTGTTGATACCTGAGGACTGCACGATAGGTGCCGGAAGCAGTGGTGGGAGCCCTGATATGTCTAGAATTACGTAGAATTGACCAAGATTTAGTTTCTGCTGTCGAATAGAGTTGTGGCACAAAACAGAAATTAGGTTGAGTTATATAAAAATAATGAAGATTATATTTCTTGCACACTTGCTTTTGTGGCTTGACATTTGAAACTAAGTAAAGATTTAGGAATCAATCAAGTTACTGCAAATAACTTGGCGGTACATTGAAGAAAGTACCTATGGAAATGAAGTCAGTCTCATAGGATTCTAGGACCTGCAATATACCAGAGCCTTGCAAAGTATGAAATGTAATTTAGAAACTGGAGAATACACAAGAACTCTAAGGATAGGGTTATCCCCATGTGCCCTCAATAGCAAGCATTCATTACTCTTATTTTGTGGTGACTCAGCTTCTCTCTGTGTTGCTCCTTGTCTAGCAATCACCTCATATTTTTCTTTTCCTCTATTCTGCATCTTATATTACTGTGTTTTCATCACTTCTACTTACTTACACTTTAAGAGATATAGGCTCAGCTTCTAATGAGTTCCCTTTACCTTTTCATCTTCTGCTCCCACTGTAAACTGACTATTTATATGTTTCCGATTCATATTTCTAATAGAAGAATCTTATTGGCATGATTAATCAAATGTATGCCTAAATGAACAGACTTCATGGTGCTGACCGGCCATGGCCCCATAGGTCAAACATAGCATAAATTTGTCAGATATTTTTTCTTGAGTAAGACTTTCATATCCAGATCATTGCCATAGGATTTACTATAATATTGCTATTTATAATGTGTTGCTTACTTGCTTGGGCAGTTACTAGACTAGTATTTTGCAAGCTTGTTTGACTATGCATTCCTGTGAGAAAAACATTTGAACATACATGCTGAAATGTAGTATATCTATTTAGACACAATGAGCATACAGCATGGTGCTAATACCATGGATATGCTAACTCAATAGAACTTAAAAGCATTAGAAATTTGAAATACAAAACTAAGCTATACTTAATTCCTTCAACTCTAAAATCATATTTTTCTAGAATAGATTCAACTCACTTTGGATACTATAGTGCTGGATGAAAAGCCAGTCAAGCTCACTGATGTTAATAATAGTAGTAACAGTAGTATTCAAAATAAGAACGGTGATAATAGTAACAGTCATAGTAAAGGATATAGTAGGAGTTATAGTAGTGGCAGTAGTTATAGTAGGTGTACTAATGAGAGTAGTCACAGCAAATATTCAGGTACCATATTAAATATTCATCATATAATTTCTATTTTAACCAGCTGAGCACTGAGGAATTGATGGTTTTGAACTGTGGTGTTGGAAAAGACTCTTGAGAGTCCCTTGGACTGCAAGGAGATCCAACCAGTCAGTCCTAAAGGAAATCAGTGCTGAAAATTCATTGGAAAGACTAATGCTGAAGCTGAAACTCCAATACTTAAATGAACAGACTTCATGGTGCTGACCGGCCATGGCCCCATAGGTCAAACATAGCATAAATTTGTCAGATATTTTTTCTTGAGTAAGACTTTCATATCCAGATCATTGCCATAGGATTTACTATAATATTGCTATTTATAATGTGTTGCTTACTTGCTTGGGCAGTTACTAGACTAGTATTTTGCAAGCTTGTTTGACTATGCATTCCTGTGAGAAAAACATTTGAACATACATGCTGAAATGTAGTATATCTATTTAGACACAATGAGCATACAGCATGGTGCTAATACCATGGATATGCTAACTCAATAGAACTTAAAAGCATTAGAAATTTGAAATACAAAACTAAGCTATACTTAATTCCTTCAACTCTAAAATCATATTTTTCTAGAATAGATTCAACTCACTTTGGATACTATAGTGCTGGATGAAAAGCCAGTCAAGCTCACTGATGTTAATAATAGTAGTAACAGTAGTATTCAAAATAAGAACGGTGATAATAGTAACAGTCATAGTAAAGGATATAGTAGGAGTTATAGTAGTGGCAGTAGTTATAGTAGGTGTACTAATGAGAGTAGTCACAGCAAATATTCAGGTACCATATTAAATATTCATCATATAATTTCTATTTTAACCAGCTGAGCACTGAGGAATTGATGGTTTTGAACTGTGGTGTTGGAAAAGACTCTTGAGAGTCCCTTGGACTGCAAGGAGATCCAACCAGTCAGTCCTAAAGGAAATCAGTGCTGAAAATTCATTGGAAAGACTATGCTGAAGCTGAAACTCCAATACTTTGACCACCTGATACGAAGAACTGACTCTTTGGAAAAGATCCTGATGCTAGGAAAGTTTGAAGGCCAGAGGAGAAGGGGAAAACAGAGGATGAGATGGTTGGATGGCATCACAGACTCAATGGACATGAGTTTGAGTAAGCTCTGGGAGTTGGTGATGGACAGGGGAGCCTGGCACGCTGCAGTCCATGGGGTCGCAAAAAGTTGGACACGACTGAGCAACTGAACTGAACTCAATGATTTGCTGATATAGGTATTAAATATATGTCCATTTTATGAGTAGAGAAACTAAGGCTTATAGGGACTGTGAGTTGCTTGTTTAGTCACTAAGTCGTATCTGACTCTTTTGTAACCCCATGGTCTGTAACCTGCCAGGCTTCTCTATCCATGGGATTCTCCAGGCAAGAATATTGGAGTGGGTTGCCATTTCCTTCTCCAGAGATCTTCCTGATGCAGGGATTGAACCCACATCTCCTGCATTGGCAGCTGGATTCTTTACCACTGAGCTACCAGTGAAAGGAGAGAAAAGATGCTTAAAGTCAAAGGCTTCCCAAGATTCCAGCCCTGACCTGGATTTGTTCTCAGCCAGATGTGTTACAATCCCCTTATGCTGTGTTATACATTGGTACTTGAAATTTTTGCCATTTATGGTTAGAAAAAAAAAATCCTAACCTCTATTTAATGATGTGCTTGTTAGTTGCTCAGTTGTATCCAACTCTTTTGTGATCCAATGGACTGTAGCTTGCCGGGTTCCTCTTCCCATGGGATTTCTCAGACTAGAAGACTGGAGTGGGTTGCCATTTCCTTCTCTAGAAGATCTTCCTGACCCAGGGATCAAACTGGGTCTTCTGCATTGCAGGCAGATTCTTTACCATCTGAGCTTCAAGGGTTTCTAATAGTCAACAGGGCCTGGATATTAATTATTACTTCAAAGACTGAATTGGCCTGAATGTAAAAAGCAAATCTGGAAAATCCACAGCTGGACTGGAAGGGAGCGCAGATTTAGTATTTCTAGTGACTTTTCTTAATCATTTCTTAGCTTTTCACATATTTGACACTCTCCTCCCTTTAAAATAAAAATATCTTTATAATTTCTCTGATTGTTATCTCATGGATACAAAACTAATTTCACTCAATTGCTATAGTAATAATGTTGTTGTGTTAAGTTATAGCTATTTCAATCAATAATGTTATTACTATTAGTTTTTCTGTATTATATGGATGGAAATAGCTATTCATTTGTCATACCAAGGGGGGAAAAAACATACTCTTTAAAATTCAATTGTATAGTTGGAAATGCTCATTTAAATTCTTATTGGTTTGGTTAAAATCACTTCCTCCTAAATGCCTTTTCTGATCATTTTTCACTTGTTGACTATGTTACTTGTTCCTTACTTAAAACCTCTCCTAGCACCTAGTACTCACTTATATATAATATCTATTATCACAAGGTTACCTATTTCTTTGCCCTAAGGTCTAAAGACAGATTGGTTTGTATTCTTCCTAGGATCTATCATTGTGCGTGGCTCAAGTAGGTATTCACTAGATTCAGTATTGTCCAGTGAAGGAGCAAAGTATACAGGAGTTCTTTGAGAAAAAAAAATGTCTGAACATGGAAGTGCAAAGAAAAGTGCTAAGTTGAAAATTTGGGAACCCATGAATAAGGCATCACTGACATCTTTGCTTTGGACCAGTTTGGATATAAATGCAACAATCACCAGAGATTTATTTGAACATGTCAAATATGTTAGAATAGAGGAAAAAAGTAAAAAGAGCACAGTTTAACCTTTTTTCCAAGCTCAGAACCAGAGAGATCTGAGCTGAATAATGGCAATAAGAGAAGGAAAAATGAATGACATCGACTGCTCATTCTAAGTACCTATTAACTTGACTTGGAGATCAAACATGTATAACAAGCTAGAAAAGGATGGAAGGTAACAAACATTATGTTTGTAGATTATATTTTGGGCAACTGGAATATCAATATGAGAAAGAGAAAAGTTACAAATATCCCCTTTTGAAAATGGAATGGGTTCATTTTTAGATATGTTCCCACTGAGCATATGGGTCAAGTTTCAGTGAATCTAGAGACTGGCAGTACAGATTTCAATTACTGAAACCATAAAACAACGTTACACAGTGCTCAAGTATTCTCTTAACATAAAATATATTTAAATTAAACATCAACCACTTGTTTTCTGATAGTCTGAAATAGTCAAAGATTACTAGCATGTCAGGAGTTCTTTGAGAAAAGTGTCTGAACATGGATGTGCAAAGAAAAGTGCTAAGTTGAAACTTTGGGGACCCATGAACGGGGCATCACTGACATCTTTGCTTTGGACCAATTAGGATATAAACGCAACAGACACCAGACATTTATTTCAAATGTAGGGCCAGTTTCAAGAGATGAAAAGACAGTGAAGGTTAAAAAAAAAAACCCAACAGATTCTACTAGGGAAGTGACCACATCCTCCAAGTCTTTCTCCAGAAATGATACTTTTTGAAAGTGCAAGATGGAACTAGGTATTTGGAGGGTAGACAATCTCCCTTTGAAGTGAGAATAGTCGTGTAATTCTAGATAAATTAGGAAAAAATTAAAGACCCCTAGAGATTCTGGTTATAATCTGACACATGGGTGCTCAAGACATTATCAATATGAAAATAAAATTAAAATGATGGTATTTCTACCCAAGTAGGTAAAGAAAAAAGGGTAAGTTCTTTATGGCAAAGAAAGAAATTTAATGGTGAGCAGCATTTTTGCTTAAATGCGAATCAGCAAAAATAAATATATTTCATGGCAGTAATTATTTTCTATTTAATATAAAAATCTGTATTGAATGTACTGTAAAATAATATCTACATATGACTTTAACTGTCCAGTTTATAGACAAAGATAGATCGTTAAGAAAATTGGTAGTGCTCTTTAGCCATTTAAAGTTTACTTTCTGGATATATTTATGATATGTAGCACAAAAGTAGTTCTTTGTATCACTATACAATTGTGAGGAATAAAAAGAGCAGAGTTCCCAGAGAGATTTCATTTGTTCAACAAGCATTTAATGATATCCTAGCATATGCCAGGCATAGCAAAATTACTGCTCATTCTCTGGTTGGCAAAGCAGAGGTGATTCTTCATTTATCATAGCTTCAATTCAGTTAAAGTGATTAGAAGTTTTCACTATCTTATGTACTATATTATTCCATCCTCTAATCAGCTGCATGAGGTAAAAAAGTATTACCGATGATTTATTTTCCAATATACTTAGGCAGATTAGTGAACATTATGACTATTTTCCAGAAAAGACAAGGCTAGAATTGGTTATTAAACTGAATGTGATATTTGTATGTGTGCTAAGTCACTTCAGTCATTTCCAACTTTGTGCAACCTGTCAGGCTCCTCTGTCCATGAGATTTTTCCAGGCAAGAATACTGGAGCGGGTTGCCATTCCCTTTTCCAGGGGATCTTCCTGATCCAGAGATGGAACCTGCATCTCTTATGACTCCTGCACTGGCAGGCAGGTTCTCAACCACTAGTGCCACCTGGCAAACCTGAATGTGATATTTACCAGAGGTTTATTGTATGTTGCTAACCTTGGAACCACATCTGCCTCCTGAGAAATCTGTATGCAGGTCAAGAAGCAACAGTTAGAACTGGACATGGAACAACAGACTGGTTCCAAATCAGGAAAGGAGTACGTCAAGGCTGCACATTGTCACCCTGCTCATTTAACTTATATGCAGAGTACATCATGCAGAATGCCGGGCTGGGTGAAGCACAAGCTGGAATCAAGATTGCCGGGAGAAATATCAATAACCTCAGATATGCAGATGACACCACCCTTATGGCAAAAAGTGAAGAAGAACTAAAGAGCCTCTTGATAAAAATGAAAGAGGAGAGTGAAAAAGCTGGCATAAAATTCAACATTCAAAAAATTAATATTATGGCATCCAGTCCCATCACTTCATGGGAAATAGATGGGGAAAAATAGAAAAAACGAGAGACTTTATTTTGGGGAGGGGAGGGCTCCAAAATCACTACAGATGGTGACTGCAGCCATGGAATTAAAAGATGCTTGCTCCTTGGAAGAAAAACAATGACCAACCTAGACAGAGTATTAAAAAGCAGAGACATTACTTGGCTGACAAAGGTCTGGCTAGTCAAAGCTATGGTTTTTCCAGTGGTCATGTATGGATGTGAGAGTTGGACTGTAAAGAAACAGCACCGAAAAACTGAGCACTTTTGAACTGTGATGTTGGAAAAGACTCTTGTCTCTTGAACTGCCAAGGAGATCAAACCAGTCCATCCTAAAAATAATTAATCCTGAATATTATTGGAAGGACTGATGCTGAAGCTAAAACTCCAATACTTTGGCCACCTGAGGCGAAGAACTGACTCATTTGAAAAGACAATGATGCTGGGAAAGATTGAAGGTGGGAGGAGAAGGGGACAAGAGAGGATGAGATGGTTGGATGACATTATCAACTGGATGGACATGAATTTGAGAAAGCTCTGGGAGTTGATGATGGACAGGGAAGCCTGGCAGCTGCAGTCTATGGAGTCATGAAGAGTTAGACACAACTGAGGGACTGAACTGAGGAACATTTCAAAGTGAGAGAATAACCTAATTTCTCCAATTCTGTGTTCTTTTACCCCTTCTGTTAAGGCTATTCTCGCTGTTTTTTTTTTTTTTTTTTAATGAAAATGACTGCAGGAACCCTGGTTAGAAGTTTCTCTTCCTATTAGAAGTCATACCCTCTGGTAATTTCCAGTCTTACTTCTGTGACAAAGCCCTGCATTCAGGAGCCCATATGTGTAGTCCATTGCATAATATAGGAATGGGAGAGATGATAAACTAGAGAAGAAGGCAAGACAGTGCACGACATGAGCAAAAGGTACAAAAGAGAGGTACCATGAGAGAATACAACTATTAATAAAGCAGAAGGAAAGGTTGGGTACATATGTTTTGATAAATAAATGCTTGTGAACAGCTCCAAAACCAATACTGGGCCAAGTCCTTAACTGCAAGTGCATTCATTGGAAACAAGTAGATATTTATTAATTGGAACATAAACACAAAATTATTATTACACTATTATCTTTTTAGTGAATAGCTCTTTTATTTTTTTTTAAATTTATTTTTTTAAATCCTTTTATTCTTTTTTAACAAACGGCCCCAGGGATAGGGGACGAGGGGAGGGGAGAGAAGGAGGGAAGCGAGGCACCAGCTCCACAACACTTCCCACCCACCCCTTTCCCCCTTATATATTTATAATTTATATACAAGCCCCGGGGGGTGGGGGGCAAAGTCCAGAGGGGACAAGGAGCCTGGATTGCTCCCACTCCGCTGAGGGGTTCCCTTTGAATAGCTCTTTTAAATCAAGTTTCTTTCACTTGGGAAATGATAGGAAAATGTCACTGAAAAGTCAAAGGATTATTTCTCTGGACTGACCATGATGCAGTAAGGTTCATTATTAACTTTTACAGCATGTACAACAACAACTGACATATGGAAGCCACTCGATAAATATTTGTTGAGTAAATGAATAGAGCTGACCTCAGCACACACAGACCTGATAGCTAGTACTAACTATATAGGAAGATTCAATTGAAAAGATAAACTTGGTATCTAAAAAGTAGTAGGAGATAACTATGTTAATCCTCTCAGTTGGATTTTCCACAAACAACCGACATTAATTTTGTTATTTTAGTGACATATTTTAACTATGGTATCTTTTTCATATCATGTGATCAATACTTATGGGTTCAACTGGAATGAAATTTAAATATAAGATGGTATCAATGCTTGCATATGTAGAAATTTAACAAGTTTGATGCATTTTCGCTGGCTTTTAGAAATGGAAGTTTATATGGAGATGCCTTCTTCAGTATGTCAGTTACTTTTCCTTTTTTAGAGGAGGATAAAGGAAAATGAGTAATAAAGAAAGATCTACAACACCAGTTTTGGGGACTAACCCATACATTCTCACCTAGTTGTAACAGGGCAGGAAAGGATTTTTTTTTTCCCCCAAAGGCAAGAAAATGTACTACAGATGTGCTTACATGTTCTAGTAATAACAGTTGACTTTAATACAGGAAAAACATAGTCAACTTATTTTCACAACCATATAATCTATGTAGACAAGTCAGACAGTTTTCAAGAAATACTTGTTTTCCAAAAGCTTTTCTTGAAACAGTGGTAATGCAGCCTAAATTCTTGGATGTCAAGCTGCCAGTTCTCTGGTTTTATGATGAGATCCATGTCAATAAAAAGGAAAGACACTCTCTCTGTGGCATGGTTGTTAATAGGAGTAAGCCAACATTCAAGTCCAATGGCCTTAAGAAAGAAAGCTTATTTTTTCTCCCCTTATTAAGCAATTATCAGAGAAGAAATGATTCACAATGTTATGGATTATCACTTTCACAATCCTTTAAATTAAAAGACAGCCAATTTGGAAATCAGGATAAAAGACTAAAGGGCACTAATTATTTTTTTTAATGGTTTACCTTTAATCTGAAATATTTAAGAATCATTTTCAAAGATTTTCATTTAAAAAAGTTATTTAATGGGAATGTAACATGCGAGATGGACATGAAGCTATCACAAATGTATCACAGAAATAACTTGTCATATGTTTATTACTTTTTATATGAACTTTCATTAGGTAGGCCAAAATTGTATTGGTCTAAGATATTATTATATATTATATATACAATTATTATATGGGTAATAAAATTACCCATGTATATGTGTATGTATACGTCCTTACAGAAATGTACATTTGCATATATAGAGAGATACAGATTTCTCTGTATATATCCCTACAGAAATAAGTCTAATTCCTTGGGCATACAAATTTTCAGTTGAAAATTTTACATGAGATACTTTTCCTCTGTATTCATAACTCCTGAAGAGTTTATTTTGTTGCTTTAGGGCTAGACATTAATAAAAGGTGCTGGATTTACAAATAAGAAGTGTAAGAGGGGATCAGGAGACAAGAGGAGTGAGGTCAGCAACTGGGTGTCCCTCTCTCTCTCCTGATTGGATGGTCATAGCCAAGACCCCTGCAGGTGGCTTTCTGATGTCTCTGGTGACCACACCCCCACCTTGTGCCTTCATGCTTCATGTTGTGGCTTAGCCCAGGAAACCTGTAGGCTCAATTTGGGTTTTCCTAAATTCATTTTACAGCTTTGTATTTAATAAATAAGGCTTTATGAAACTCTCCTTAAATTCCCCAACTTGGGTGTGCCATCTTTTCCTGACAGAACTCTATCTGATACATAGGGGCCATATTAGCCCTTCTCTGGACTGAAAAAGCTAGACTATTTACTGTGTGTTTTTCATAATAGGAAGATGTGTATAAGCTGATTTAACAAATACAGAATAAAGAGTAAAGGAGCTTTTCAGTGAATAGGTTTAGCTTCTCTCAGTACAACAGACATAACTGATGTTTCTTGAATGAAAGAAGAAACACAATTATTGAATGAAGGAAATAATGTGAGCTGTTAAAATTTACATAAGAATTAAAATATCTCCTGTCAAAAGGAGATCTGAAAATACAGTTTCAATTATTTCTTAACAGTTAAAAATTCTGCAGATCTGAAGCGTGAGTGTTAAATTTACAGATGAACCAACACTTGCCCCTTAGTTGCCTGAAATTAAAAGGTGCTTGCCCCTTGGAAGAAAAGTTATGACCAACCCAGACAGCATATTAAAAAGCAGAGACATTACTTTGCCAACAAAGGTCTATCTAGTCAAAGCTATGGTTTTTCCAGGAGTCATGTATGGATGTGAGAGTTGGACTATAAGTAAAGCTGAGCACTGAAGAATTGATGTTATTGACCTGTGGTGTTGGAGAAGACTCAAGAGTCCCTTGGACTGCAAGGAGATCAAACCAGTAAATCCTAAAGGAAATCAGCCCTGAATATTCATTGGAAGGACTGATGCTGAAGCTGAAACTCCAATACTTTGGCCACCTGATGTGAAGAACCGAATCCTTGGAAAAGACCCTGATGCTGGGAAAGATTGAAGGCCAGAGGAGAAGGGGGAAACAGAGGATGAGATGATTGGATGGCATCACCGACTCGATGAACATGACTTTGACTAAGCTCCAGGAGTTGGTGATGGACAGGGAAGCCTGGCGTTCTGCAGTCCTTGGTGTTGCAAAGAGTCAGACACGACTGAGCGACTGAACTGATTGAACTGAACCCTGCCCTGGTGTAGAGGTTTAATAAGTCCAAGTTCTTCAGTGCTTATAGGTGGTTAGTAAAGGCGACAGGTTCCAATTTTGGTGTTTGGAGAATAATACTGAGATAGGTTTAGGGCAAAGAATAAAGGGATTTCTGAGATCCAAATCGTGTTTAGAAGTTCTTGATAACAGGCTGGCAGTACCATATGGTTTGCTTCTGGTGTGGGACTTCTGAGAATGATAATGTCTCTGAGGATAAGTCAGAATTTTTAAAGTTAAATTATTCTAGCTACTCTGGAAACACAAGTATTCTTAGAAAATGTGGTTTAAGTTGACTCTTAAAGTATAAAATTTAGATGAAATAAGTTTTGGGGGGGAGGGTTGGAGAAAGGTAATGTTTCAATTAGAGGAAAGATTATGTTTAGAGGCTAAGAGATAAGAAGCTTAGGGTAAAAAGTAGAATTTTCCTGTGGTTTAAGTTTGGAATGCTTCAGGGAAATGCATATTAAAATGTTACTAGAGAGGTAAACAAGACTTAATTTATGACTGGAAGAAAATATAAATTTTATTCTGCAAACAAGAAGTGAGAGTGGTATAATCAGAATTTTAGAAACATCAATATACTCAGTTTAGAGAATAAAACTGAAAGTAGAGCAAAAGCAGACAGAAGAGCTGAAAGTGCTTGTGATAATACTGTTGAGAGAAGATGCAATGGGATCTGAGATTTTTATAACTGAATAAAGCAAATATGAAAACTCTAAGAAATTATGAAGGTCACTAAGCTTTTCACTTTGTGTCTCTTTATAGATTCTCAACCCCAAAAACACTGACTTAGCAGGTGTATTTAGGAATTGTGGTCTACCAGCCAAAAGAAAAGAGAAAGTGAAAGTGAAGTCTCTCAGTCCTCTCTGACTCTTTGCAACCCCATCAACTGTAGCCTACCAGGATCCTCCATCCATGGGATTTTCCAGGCAAGAATACTGGAGTGAGCTGCCATTTCCTTCTCCAGGAGATCTTCCCAACCCAGGGATTGAACCCAGGCCTCCCGCATTGTAGGCAGATGCTTTACCGTCTGAGCCACCAGAGAATCCAAAAGAATATTCTTCCTAAGAATTCCCCTCAGTTCAGTTCAGTTCAGTTCAGTTCAGTCGCTCTGTCCTGTCCGACTCTTTGCGACCCCATGAATCGCAGTACGCCAGGCCTCCCTGTCCATCACCAACTCCCGGAGTTCACTCAGACTCACGTCCATCGAGCCGTGATGCCATCCAGCCATCTCATCCACGGTCATCCCCTTCTCCTCCTGCCCCCAATCCCTCCCAGCATTAGGGTCTTTTCCAATGAGTCACCTCTTCACATAAGGTGGCCAAAGTACTGGAGCTTCAGTTTTAGCATCATTCCTTCCAAAGAAATCCCAGGGTTGATCTCCTTCAGAATGGACTGGTTGGATCTCCTTGCAGTCCAAGGGACTCTCAAGAGTCTTCTCCAACACCACAGTTCAAAAGCATCCATTCTTCGGCGCTCAGCCTTCTTCACAGTCCAACTCTCACATCCATACATGACCACAGGAAAAACCATAGCCTTGACTAGACGGACCTTAGTCGGCAAAGTAATGTCTCTGCTTTTGAATATACTATCTAGGTTGGTCATAACTTTTCTTCCAAGGAGTAAGGGTCTTTTAATTTCATGGCTGCAGTCACCATCTGCAGTGATTTTGGAGCCCAAAAAAATAAAGTCTGACACTGTTTCTACTGTTTCCCCATCTATTTCCCATGAAGTGATCATCAAATAACCAAAAAGAAATTTGCCTCCTTTGATCTCAACTTAATATTATTAGAGATTGGGGGTGTGGGGAGCACTGGAGTCTAGCAAGCTTCACTGGATCAGAACAAATTTCTAAACATGTGAGAATATTATATAAGACTTGGCCTACTCTTATTACTCTATAATCGGGCATCAGAGTTCCCAATTTCATATAAAACCACTTCAAAATAAATATAATTTATATTCTGATAAATTATTGAGTACAGCATTCAATTCCAAGTTTAGATCTGCTTTCTCTAAAGCTCTTTGGAAAGCCTATACTCTGGAACACCTGGATAAATGCTGATTTGTCCCAGCATCTACTGATTCAGAGTATCTGGTTGAATTTCATGTATTTTCTAAGGTGTCATTTTGACATTCATCCATGACATTGCCTGTAGCCATATTCCATTCCTTTTTCCTATGGCCTGACAGTATTCCACTATCGAGACAAACCACAGCTTGTTTATCCATTACCTGTTGATGGCTATTTGAATTGTTTTCAGTTTTTTGACTAGTATGAATAAGGTTTCTATGATTATTTGTGTACAATCTCTGTATGAACATACATTTTTGTTGAGGTTGGGAAAATACCTATGATTTGAGAACCACCACATAGTTTAACAGTGTAAGTACTACATAAAATTCTGCTAATTTGACTGGTTAACTGCTATCAATTATCTGAAACATTATAACAGTACTTGTTTGTATAGGCCAGACAAATAACCTAGTTCTAATATTTTTCTAAGAAAGTATTATTCCTCCACTAGGAACATCAATGCAACTTAGTAACAACCAATTACACCTAACTTTTATACATTGCTCTCTTGTACTTTTCAAATACCTGAAGCATTGCATGAGTAGTTAGTTCCCTTCACCAGGACATTTTCCCAGATAACCATCAGTGCAATATTGAGGAAAGGAGCTGCCACCTTGCTCCAGGGACAAGGACAAACCATACAGCACACACCACTTGGGATGTAATCTTCCTTGCCAAGTATGAACTGACTCAATTTTAACATCTGCCTTCTTGGGTGACTCCAGGTATCATCTGTGTCCATTCAGGTCCACCAGCAAACAGTATGACATTAGAAGTGTAAAATATTTATTGGGAAAAAATGCATTTGAATAATAGGAGAGTGATTGGAAAGAGGGATGGGGAAAGCATAGTCTCAAAGCAAATGATATTGTTAGCTAACCACATTTGTCACAAGCGGGATCTGTCTGAAAAAGAGAACTTGGTTCTAACTATCCTAGAAGGAGAGGTCTTAGTCTAATATTTATGAAGGAATACAGAAATAGATATGTGTGTATATAGATAGATAGATATAGATAGATGAAGGAATATAATACAGGGCTTTGGACCAGTTTGGATTAGTATTCTCTACAGTGGTCGGCAAAACTCTATTAGTCTGACTTTTTATTTCTCGCTTGTTTACATCCCTACTCTCTTCCCTTTGCTTTCGGTGCCCTAGCTTCACCGTTTAGTTTTGACTTTTTTGAATATTCTTTAGTGTCAAAATACCTTTTCCTTATTTGTGATAGACTGAATAATGGCTATCCAAAAGATATCTTCATCCCTGAATCTTGCAAATGTTACCTTATTTGGAAAAAAAGAGTCTTTGAGATTAAGTTAAACATCTTGACAGGAGGCAATTATTTTGTATTTTACATGCTTGCCTGCTCCCTTGCTCAGTGATGCCTAAATATTTGCGACCACATGGACTGTAGCCCACCAGGCTCCTCACCGTTTAGTTTTGACTTCTTTGAATATTCTTTAGTGTCAAAATACCTTTTCCTTATTTGTGATAGACTGAATAATGGCTATCCAAAAGATATCTTCATCCCTGAATCTTGCAAATGTTACCTTATTTGGAAAAAAAGAGTCTTTGAGATTAAGTTAAACATCTTGACAGGAGGCAATTATTTTGTATTTTACATGCTTGCCTGCTCCCTTGCTCAGTGATGCCTAAATATTTGCGACCACATGGACTGTAGCCCACCAGGCTCCTCGGTCCATGGGTTTCTCCAGGCAAGAATACTGGAGTCAGTTGCCATTTCCTTCTCCAGGGAATCTTTTGAACCAAACCCATGTTTCCTGGGGCTCTTACATTGGCAGGCAGATTCTTTAGCACTGAGCTACCTGGGAAGCAGTAGGTCCTTATTAGTTACCTATTTTATATATAGTAGTGTGTATATGTCGATTCCAATCTTCCAATTTATCCCTCCTCCATCCTTTACTCCCTGCTGCTGCTGCTGCTAAGTCACTTCAGTCAGGTCCGACTCTGTGCGACCCCATAGACGGAAGCCCACCAGGCTCCCCCGTCCCTGGGATTCTCCAGGCAAGAACACTGGACTGGGTTGCCATTTCCTGCTCCAATGCATAAAAGTGAAAAGTGAAAGTGAAGTTGCTCAGTCGTGTGCAACCCTCAGCGACCCCATGGACAGCAGCCTTCCAGGCTCCTCCGTCCATGGGATTTTCCAGGCAAAAGTACTGGAGTGAGGTGCCATTGCCTTCTCCTCCTTTACTCCCTGGTTATCATACATTTGTTTTCTACATCAGTAAATCTATTCCTAGTTGGATCAATAGATAGGTTCATTTGTATCCCTTTTTAGATTCTACAGATAAGCAGTATCATATTTGTCTTTGTCTCGTTTCACTCAGCATGGCTATCTATTTTCTGAGTGCTGGAAACATGTTTTAAAGCAATGTTTTGCTTCCTGTGCTTTTACTCCATTCCTTTTTACATCAAACATTAACTGGAATTAAAATGAGATTTATAGTTATTTACAGCTTTTTTTTTATTTCTGCCTATAGCTCCAAAACTATTATATCTTTAGATCATTGTTAAAAATGGAGAATCTTCATGTGTTTTCAACAAACTATAAAGTTTAAAGTTTTAAAGTTAAAAAAATAAAGAAAATCATCCTCTGTAATTCTATATAGTAGCTTAAATATTAGTCATGGCTTGAAAAAGAGAAATTATCACTTTAACATAAAAACTAAAAATGTTCACTTGAGCTCTTTATTCTTGTAGTTCCAATCTTTAAAAAAGAAACAAAATTTACATCCGAAAACATAAAATATTGCCTGTATATTTAAATTCATAACTTGAAGTTTATAGTCTACTGTGGGGCTTCCCTAATAACTCAGATGGTAAAGAATCTGTCATTAATGTGTAAAAATATTTTGAAATGTTAAAGAAACCACAATGTAGTAGGCTGGCTATTACTAGAATAATGATATAAGAGGTAAGCTGCATGTACCATCAAAATAAACCTCTTCTACACACATTTTTAAAGCAAAGCCTTTAAATAAATTATTAGCTTTGATTCAAATCTTAGAATATTAATAATTAAAATTTCATTGAACTACACTTTAATTAAATAGTTTACTTTTTACATATGATTTTGTTTCATTTTCTTCTATATCAATCATGATTTCTCTTTCATTCAACATATCTCCTCTTTCTTCCTACTGAAAAAGTTGACTTAAAAAAAAATGAATACAGTCTCCTCTGCCATTTCCTAAACTGCACTTTTAAGTACGTTCATAGAATACTTTTAATTCTAATTTTACATGTTAATGAACAATATAAATTATCTATCCTCACATTTGAGATAATGGGCTAATACTGATGAACAAACCAGAATTGCGCAATATTTATTCTGAGGTTCAGTCAGTCAGTTCAGTCGCTCAGTTGTGTCTGACCTGTGACTCCATGAATCACAGCATGCCAGGCCTCCCTGTCCATCACCAACTTCCGGACTCAAACTGATGTCCCATCGAGTTGGTGATACCATCCAGGCATCTCATCCTCTGTCGCCCCTAATCCCTCTCAGCATCAGAGTCTTCCAATGAGTTAACTCTTCGCATGAGGTGGCCAAAGTATTGGAGTTTCAGCTTCAGCATCAGTCCTTCCAATGAACACCCAAGACTGATCTCTTTTAGGATGGACTGGTTGGATCTCCTTGCAGTCCAAGGGACTCTCAAGAGTCTTCTCCAGTACCACGGTTCAAAAGCATCAATTCTTTGGTGCTCAGCTTTCTTCACAGTCCAACTCTCACATCCATACGTGACCACTGGAAAAACCATAGCCTTGACTAGATGGACCTTTGTTGGCAAAGTAACATCTCTGCTTTTCAATATGCTATCTAGGTTGGTCATAACTTTCCTTCCAAGGAATAAGCATCTTTTAATTTGATGGATGCAATGACCATCTGCAGTGATTTGGGAGCCCCCCAAAAGTAAAGTCTGACACTGTTTCCACTGTTTCCTCATCTATTTCCCATGAAGTGATGGGACCAGATGCCGTGATTTTCGTTTTCTGAATGTTGAGCTTTAAGCCAACTTTTTCTCTCTCCTCTTTCACGTTCATCAAGAGGCTTTTTAGTTCCTCTTCACTTTCTGCCATAAGGGTGGTGACATCTGCATATCTGAGGTGATTGATATTTCTCCCTGCAATCTTGATTCCAGCTTGTGCTTCTTCCAGCCCAGTGTTTCTCATGATGTACTCTGCAGGGTGACAATATACAGCCTTGATGTACTCCTTTTCCTATTTGGAACCAGTCTGTTGTTCCATGTCCAGTTTTAACTGTTGCCTCCTGACCTGTATATAGGTTTCTCAAGAGGCATGTCAGGTGGCCTGGTATTCCTATCTCTTTCAGAATTTTCCACAGTTGATTGTGATCCACACAGTCAAAGGCTTTGGCATAGTCAAAACGGCAGAAATAATGTTTTCTGGAACTCTCTTGTTTTTTCAATGATTCAGCGGATGTTGGCAATTTGATCTCTGGTTCCCCTGCCTTTTCTAAAACCAGCTTGAACATCTTAAAGTTTACATTTCATGTATTGCTGAAGCCTGGCTTGGAGAATTTGGAGCATTACTTTACTAGTGTGTGAGATGAGTGCAATTGTGCAGTAGTTTGAGCATTCTTTGGCATTGCCTTTCTTTGGGATTGGAATGAAAACTTTACTCTATGCTTTTCCAATATGCTTGGATTCTCAGGATATGTACAGTAAAATATATTTCTATGAAATGTAATCTCTGTCCTAGAGGACTTTTAAAATCTGTATGATCAAACTTATCAAGATAATTGAAAAAGAACTTGCAAGCTTTTTTTTTTTTTTAAACTGTCCATTGTATTGCAGCTGTCATTTTTTTAGGAAGAAGGCTGTCAGTCACCTTTAAGAACTTAACCTGATATATATGGAATTTAGAATGATGGTAATGATAACCCTGTATGCGAGACAGCAAAAGAGACACAGAAGTATAGAACAGCCTTTTGGACTCTGTGGGAGAGGGAGAGGGTGGGATGAGTTGGCAGAGTGGCAGTGTAACATGTATGATATCATAAGTGAAATGAATCGCCAGTCTAGGTTTGATGCAGGATGCAGGATGCTTGGGACTGATCCACGGGGATAATCCAGAGAGAAGGTGTGGGGCGGGAGGGGAGGGGTGGGCGTCGGGATTGGGAGTTCATGTACACTTGTGGCTGATTCATGTCAATGTATAGCAAAACAAATACAGTATTGTAAAGCAAAACAACCTAAAAAATAAAAATTAATTAAAAAAAAAAAGAATTTAACCTGATAAAAGTAGAGCAATAATTTAAAGCAAATCTGCTTATTTGTGACTGTATTTTTACCCTGGTAAGAGAATTTACCAGACAGGAAGAAAAAGACAGTATCTTTTACTTCCTCCACTTAATTTAAAATTTGTTTCTTAGAATTCTCCCAACTTTGATTCAAGCTTCACAAACTTGCAAGCTCCTGGGATTTCAGTTTCAGTGTCTTCTAATGCTCTGTTACAGGAAGCCATCTTTCTCTTTTCCCCTGAGCATAGCTGAAACAGGTTGGTGTTAAAATAACAAAAACAAAACTTCAAAAATACAAAGCGAATATTCAGAAGTACCAGGGGAAAATAGAAGAATAAAATGTGCAAATGTAAAACAGTGTGAAATCATTCCAGACTAGTTGGTTCTAAAGAAAATTGTCTGTAGTGTTCTGCCTATATTAAGCATCTTCTTTCATGTTCTGTATATTTGGAGGAAAGATTTAAAAAAGGAAACTAGAAGCTTTAAAAGTACAAGATTAGGAAAGTATTGTATGCTATGCTATGCTGTGAAGGTTTGGGTCTTCTCTATATTAAATTCGGATCCAACAAAGATTTTAAAGATAATAACAGTATTAAATTTTTGTTCAGGGGAAAAAATCACTCTGGAAGCATATGTATCCTATGTAGTCTCATAGACATTCCCACCCCCACATTTGGCCCCTACACTTCCAAACAAAAATTGTTCTTTACTTCCCATGCTCTAAAGATAGAAAAGAACCCCAAAGACTCAATGTATTTAAAACTGGGCTTAAGATCTCCTCTCTTATGTTGATCAACTTGTGTATTATTTCTCTTATACTTTGTTTTCATCAGCATAATATTGGAGAGCCCATTTATACTTCTTTAATCTATTGTCTTTCTCTCTCTTCCAGCACATTCAATCTTTGTACCTCTTTAATCTATTGTCTTTATCTCCTTGCACATTCAATCTTTGTCAGTTTTCCAAGTCTGTCTCCTCTATATCACCTCAATACACATGCCCTCTCCAAGTCAACTAGACCAGCTTTACATCATGTTCTTAACAGACTTCATTACAATTTTATGATGCTTTTCCACAAAATGTTTTACTCTAAATTCATTTCCCTTATTATGTTGTCATTCTCTGTTTCTAGAGTGATTTTTTTTCCCCTAAACAAAAATTTAGTGTGCTATCATGTCTTAAAATCTTTGTTGGATTCCAATTTAATACTGAGAAGAGTTGAACCTTTATAACATAGCATAACATAGTGGAACGTTCCTGATCTTGTACTTCTCTAGTTTCTAGTTCATTTTTTAATCTTTTTTCCAACTATACCCTGGACTTCTGGATCTCTCAACAACCATGTTTATTCTAACATACCTGTATCTCTTCAACATAGATCCTTGTGCTACTAGTCTGCCTGAAATCTTTCATTTACTACCCTGGGTTCGATCCCTGGGTTGGGAAGATCCCCTGGAGAAGGAAATGGCAACCCACTCCAGTATCCTTGCCTGGAGAATCCCGTGGACAGAGAAGCCTGGTGGGCTACAGTCCATGGGGTTGCTAAGAGTCGGACACGACTGAGTGACTTCACTTCACCCTTTTATTACTATCTACCATTTGGATTGCAAATCATCATTTAAAAATCAACTAAACAAAGGTTTTATTTTAGGATCAGCCTCATCTAACAGGTTAATCACGTCTTCTTCCATGCTTCACTAGCACTTCGAATAGACTTTATTATATAACTTCTCACAAAGTAAGACTTGTGATTGAAAACCTCACTATGGCTGCTTTACAAAGAACAGATGAGAGAAAAAAAAACATAAACAAACAGAACTAGATGTGGATAGTGCATTCGATCTACTGTACTGAGTATATTAAAAAAAAAAGATAGATAATTTTAAGTTGGACTAGGAAGTTAACAATAGGATGTGAGAAGAATGAATGAACCCAAGAAATGTTTAGTAGATGAAATGAACATAACATTGTAATACATAGGTCTATGGGAAATTAAGGTGAAAGAATTGTTAGGAATAACAACCACATTAATGATGTGAATGATATAATAACTGGGATGCAAACCATCGAGATAGATGCCACATAATTTGGAAACCATCTGGTTTGACATACTAAGTTTTAGGTGAATACAAATAATTCAAAGTTTTAAAAAAGATTTGGTAAGCAAAAGGATATTCCTTCAGAAATATTAATAATACAAACAAAATTTGCCTAAATTCACATATATAACCACAGTTCATTACCTAGAAACTTCAGCCACTATACACATATTTGTTTACAATTCATTTTTAATGGGTGTTTAGTTCTCATGTTATGAAACTAATACTTACATATGCCATTTAAGTATTTTAATATTTAAATATTAGTTTGGTATTTATAAAGGTATGTACATAGCTTCTTGAAGAAGAGAATGGCAACCCACTCTAGTATTCTTGCCTGAAGAATTTCATGGACAGAGGAGCCTGGTGAGCTACAGTCTATGGGGTCACAAAGAGTTGGACATGACTGAGTGACTAATACACACACACACACACAACACACACACACACATACACAGACACACACACACACAGTTTATTAAAAATATTAAACTATAATAAATGTAGTAATAAAAATATGTATAGCAAGATAAAAAAGAAGGCATGGCACACCACTCCAGTACTCTTGCCTGGAAAATCCCATGGACGGGGGATTTTCCGTCCTGGTAGGCTGCAGTCCATGGGGTCACTAAGAGTTGGACACAACTGAGTGACTTCCCTTTCACTTTTCACTTTCATGCATTGGAGAAGGAAATGGCAATCCACTCCAGTGTTCTTGCCTGGCAAACCCCAGGGATGGGGGAGCCTGGTGGGCTGCCATCTATGGGGTCGCACAGAGTCAGACACAACTGAAGTGACATAGCAGCTTAGCAGCAAGATAAAAAAAAATGATTCCCTATCTTTTAACAAAACATTATAGTTGATAACATTATTGAAATATCCTACAAATGAATTAACATATTCCCATAATTAAAGCTAAAGGAAGAAATAAAAGAGCTATTTTTTTTTTCTGAGATTAAATTTAGTTGTAACTCAATTGGCATTTAGTCCAAAG
This sequence comes from Aepyceros melampus, assembly GCA_006408695.1. Taxonomy (NCBI): domain Eukaryota; kingdom Metazoa; phylum Chordata; class Mammalia; order Artiodactyla; family Bovidae; genus Aepyceros; species Aepyceros melampus. Next base: position 103,850 of record SJXQ01006520.1, read on the forward strand.
AAGAATACATCAGAGAGAGAGAAAAAAACAGCTTCTGACATCCAGGAGCTGGCCTAGTACATTCAGCCTGGATGTCGTATAGCTACAAGCTAATCACACAGACCACAGCCTTGTCTAACTCAATGAAACTAGCCATGCCGTGTGGGGTCACCCAAGATGGGCAGGTCATGGTGGAGAGGTCTGACAGAATGTGGTCCACTGGAGAAGGGAATGGCAAACCACTTCAGTATTCTTGCCTTGAGAACCCCATGAACAGAATGAAAAGGCAAAATGATAGGATACTGAAAGAGGAACTCCCCAGGTTGGTAGGTGCCCAATATGCTACTGGAGATCAGAGGAGAAATAACTCTAGAAAGAATGAAGCGATGGTGCCAAAGCAAAAACAATACCCAGCTGTGGATGTGACTGGTGATAGAAGCAATGTCCGATGCTATAAAGAGCAATATTGCATAGGAACCTGGAATGTTGGGTTCATGAATCAAGGCAAGTTGGAAGTAGTCAAATAGGAAATGACAAGAGTGAACGTTGACATTCTAGGAATCAGTGAACTAAAATGGACTGGAATGGGTTAATTTAACTCAGATGACCGTTATATCTACTACTGCAGGCAGGAATCCCTCAGAATAAATGGAGTAGCCATCATGGTCAACAAAAGAGTCCAAAATGCAGTACTTGGATGCAATCTCAAAAACTACAGAATGATGTCTATTCGTTTCCAAGGCAAACCATTCAGTATCACAGCAATCCAAGTCATGTCCCAACCAGTAATGCTGAAGAAGCTGAAGTTGAACGGTTCTATGAAGACTCACAAGACCTTTTAGAACTAACACCCAAAAAAGATGTCCTTTTCATTACAGGGGACTGGTATGCAAAAGTAGGAAGTCAAGAAACACCTGGAGTAATAGGCAAATTTGGCCTTGGAGTATGGAATGAAGCAGGGCAAAGACTAATAGAGTTTTGCCAAGAAAATGCACTGATCATAGCAAACACCCTCTTCCAACAACACAAAAGAAGACTCTACACATGGACATTACCAGGTGGTCAACACCAAAATCAGATTGATTATATTCTTTCCAGCCAAAGAAGGAGAAGCTCTATACAATCAGCAAAAACGAGACTGGGAGCTGACTGTGGCTTTGATCAAGAACTCCTTCTGCCAAATGCAGAGTTAAATTGAAGAAAGTAGGGAAAACCATTAGACCATTCAAGTATGACCTAAATCAAATCCCATATGATTATACAGTGGAAGTGAGAAATAGATTTAAGGGAATAGATCTGATACACAGAATGCCTGATGAACTATGAACGGAGGTTCGTGACATTGTACAGGAGACAGGGATCAAGACCATCCCCATGGAAAAGAAATGCAAAAAGCAAAATGGCTATCTAGGGAGGCCTTACAAATAGCTGTGAAAAGAAGAGAAGTGAAAAGCAATGGAGAAAAGGAAAGATATAAGCATATGAATGCAGAGTTTCAAAGAATAGCAATGAGAGATAAAAAAGCCTTCCACAGCAATCAAAGCAAATAAATAGAGGAAAACAACAGAATGGGAAAGACTAGAGATCTCTTCAAGAAAATTAGAGATACCAGGGGAACATTTCATGCAAAGATGGGTGGGCTCAATAAAGGACAGAAATGGTATGGACCTAACAGAAGCAGAAGATATTAAGAAGAGGTGGCAAGAATACATGGAAGAATTGTACAAAAAAAGATCTTCACCAAGATAATCACGATGGTGTGATCACTCACTGAGATCCAGACATCTTGGAATGTGAAGTCAAGTGGGCCTTAGAAAGCATCACTATGAACAAAGCTAGTGGAGGTGATGGAATTCCAGTTATTTCAAATCCTGTAAGATGGTGCTGTGAAAGTGCTATACTCAATATGCCAGCAAATTTGGAAAACTCGGGAGTGGCCACAGGACTGGAAAAGGTCCGTTTTCATTCCAATCCCAAAGAAAGGCAATGCCAAAGAATGCTCAAACTACCGCACAATTGCACTCTTCTCACACCCCAGTAAAGTAATGCTCAAAATTCTCCCACCCAGGCGTCAGCAATAAGTGAACCGTGAACTTCCAGATGTTCAAGCTGGTTTTAGAAAAGGCAGAGGAACCAGAGATCAAATTGCCAACATCCATTGGATCTTGGTAAAAGCAAGAGTTCCAGAAAAACATGATTCCTGCTTATTGACTATGCCAAAGCCTTTGACTGTGTAGATCATAATAAACTGAGAAATTCTGAAAAAGATGGGAATACCAGACCACCTGACCTGTCTCTTGAGAACCTGTATGCAGGTCAGGAAGCAACAGTTAGAACTGGACATGGAACAACAGACTGATTCCAAATAGGAAAAGGAGTACATCAAGGCTGTATATTGTCACCCTACTTATTTAACTTCTATGCAGAGTACATCATGAGAAACGCTGGGCTGGAAGAAGCACAAGCTAGACTCAAGATTGCCAGGAGAAATATCAGTAACCTCAGATATGCTGATGACACCACCCTTATGGCAGAAAGTGAAGAGGAACTAAAAAGCCTCTTTTTTTCTTTAATAGTCCACTGTATTAATATTTATTCAGCATACAATATGTGCATAGTATTTTAAACTCCTCCTCAAAGCAACCCTGTAGCAATGATTGTTATTCCAACTTTCCAAATAAGGAGACTGAAGTGCAGACGTGTCACAAAGATCCAAATTCATATGGTCAAATTGTCCCACTTCAAAGACTGAGCAATTAAGTCCTCTGCCTGACCGCCTCTCAGTTACCTCCCTGCCACCATCATGTGTAATCTGCTCAGGGTCAAAGAATAAAAGAACACAAGGCAAATCTAGCCAGAGCACCCACAAAAGGAGAGAAGCATTTTTATAAAACATACTTAAAGGAGATACATTATGACTATATGAAATATTTTAATGGTTTTTCTTTTTAATACACTTTATTTTTATTTTTTAAACACTATTTTTTAGAGCAGTTTTAAGTTCACAGAAAGTTTTAAGTACACAGATTCCCCATATATTCCCAGCCTCCCTAGTATCAACATCCCCCACAAAAGTGGTACATCTGTTGCAATCAATGAACCTACAATGACACGTTATCACCCAGAGTTCCTGGCTTACAATAGGGTTCACTTGCGGTTTTGGCAAGTGTATCCATCATTACACTATTATACATGATGGTTTCAGTGCCCTAAAATTCTAGGCAGAGCACATTTCTGGAACTGGTTCCAGGACCAATACCAAAATTTGCAGATGCTCAAGTCCGTTATATAAAATGGTATAACTATTTGCATATAATACTTTACTCTTCTCTATTCTTTAAATCATCTCTGCTGCTGCTGCTAAGTCACTTCAGTCGTGTCCAACTCTGTGTGACCCCATAGACAGCAGCCCACCAGGCTCCCCTGTCCCTGGGATTCTCCAGGCAAGAACACTGGAGTGGGTTGCCATTTCCTTCTCCACTAAAAAGCCTCTTGATGAATGTGAAAGAGGAGAGTGAAAAAGTTGGCTTAAAGCTCAACATCTTTAGAAAACTAAGATCATGACATCTGGTCCCATCACTTCATGGGAAATAGATAGGGAAACAGCGGAAACAGTGTCAGACTTTATTTTTGGGGGCTCCCAAGTCACTGCAGATGGTGAATACAGCCATGAAAGTAAAAGATGCTTACGTCTTTGAAGGAAAGTTATGACCAACCTAGATAGCATATTCAAAAGCAGAGACATTACTTTGCCAACAAAGGGCCATCTAGTCAAGGCTATGGTTTTTCCAGTAATTATATATGGATGTGAGAGTTGGACTGTGAAGAAAACTGAATGCCAAAGAATCAATGCTTTTGAACTGTGGTGTTGAAGAAGTCTTAAGAGTCTCTTGGACTGCAAGGAGATACAACCAGTCCATTCTGAAGATCATTCCTGGGTGTTCTTTGGAAGAATTATTCTAAAGCGGAAACTCTGGTACTTGGGCCACCTCATGCGAAAATTGACCCATTGGAAAAGATTCTGATGCTGGGAGGGATTGGGGGCAGAAGAGAAGGGGACGACCGAGAATGAGATGGCTTTATCGCATCACCGACCCATGGATGTGAGTTTGAGTGAATCCAGGAGTTTGTGACAGACAGGGAGGCCTGGCATGCTGTGATTCATGGGGTCGCAAAGAGTTGGACACGACTCAGCAACTGAACTGAATTGAGCTGAACAAGTTAGCCTGACTTCACAGCTGAGCTGGTACTCTATTAAACATGGAGAATTTCACAGTCCATCAATATTAGATTGCCCATAATGGATCAAGACAAATCTAAGACCAAACCTCAATAAAGTCTAAAGAAAACAAAGCTGAACATTATCTAAGTGACAAAAATGACCAAACATCCCCCTTTTCTGACCAATACAAGTAACTGCTAATCTTTACTAGTTACTGCTAAACTATAGTTTAGTGTTTCTTCCTCCCTAAAATTAAGTAAATTGCTTAATCATATAATTACCCCTGCTTCCAATCTAGAGAAAAACTTCACTTCAGTAAATCTGCCAAAATCATCTAACACAAGCAAAATCCACTAACACTCTTACTGATACACACCTTGGAAAACCACATTGAGCATTCTTGTTTTGCTTTTTTGGGACAAGTAATAAACTAAATTTGCTCAAAAATATGTGTGTCTTCTGCTGAAGGACATTGACTCTAACATTGAAAATCAAATAAATGCAAATGCTTGTGTCATATCAGATGAGCAAAACATAATAGTTAAGCACATTTCAATTCAAAAAAGTAATATAATTATTAAATAAGTTTATTTTACTAAAGAGTTGATGTTCATTATTTACTGACACACTTTCCAGAATAGATATATAAATTGCTGAAATGAAGGAAGGTATGTGGAGAGCACTGATGAGGTACTCATTGCAGAGCCATTGATAGCTCATTGTTATATGATTTCTAAAAAGTCTCTCTTAAAGTTGATATCCCATGTATGCCTGATGAATAATACATCAATTTCATCTAGTGTCCCAAACTACCAATTTGTAATTTTCTCTCATTGAAACCGTTGCATCTATTCTAAATTTAACTAAGAAATTCCTTTCAAATAGCCTAGTTATAAAAAAACACCAAACATTTGAATTCTTATGAAATTATCATTAATACTAATAATGTCATTTGGATCTTAGTTCATTTTATGTTTTACACAAAATACTTTCAAGAAAGATTGCTACACATCCTTTTTAAAATTTAGAGCTTTAACACAAGCGGAATGATTTTATAAAGTCAGCCTTTAGTCAGGAGAGGAAATGTAGGGTCATCTTTATTCAAAAAGCTTTGATTTAATGTTTACTGGCTAGTTGCTAGAGGCAAAGATTAAGCACCTTCATTACATAATTGCAACAAAAGTCTTAAAAATATATACTTTATACATAATGCTTAGAATACATATACATTCCATCTTCCCAGGTAATAATTGATATCAATAAATATTCATTTTTCTTCTCACTTCATCACAGCCTCCCTCAATGGAGTAAGCTATAAAACCAATAAGATATGAGTTTGGAAGTGTACACACAACTTACAAGAAGGTCAGAGCTTTTATCACATAAATGCATTAATATATTAGCTATAATTAATGTGGATAAGGATTATAAGAGTATAAACTTGTTTTGCTTGGAAGATTTTGAAAGCTACTATGGGAAAGTGATAAAGAGGATAAAGTAATGGAAAAAGAATATAAAAAGTAATGTATTTCTGTGTAATTTTTCTTATGTAGGTTCCTTTGCCCATAAAATATACTTAGGACAAAAATACTATTTTTTATTTTCTTCTGAAAGGTGAGTTGGTTCATATTTGCAGATATTTTATTATATGTCACAGTTAGTAATATTTTGAATATACTAATTATTTCTCCTCATTTAGTCACTTTTTTAAATTACAATAGGGCGGTAGAATTCTTTTTGCCTTGACTAAAACTAATAATGGCAAAATACCAGTATTTGTATATAAATCTTTGAGTTGTATTATTCCCTGTCTAGAGCCTCAGGTATTAAATAAGAGAAATCAGTTGAGATAAAGAAATAATGTTATTAAAATATTTTTTTTATTTAACCTCTAGACAAATTATAACCCTAAAATTATGTTCCAAGAAATGCTAGCCATCTGTGTAATGCTAATAAGTTAATAAGTGTCCCACAGTTCAATGTTTTTGCAAATATTTCACTTATATTCTCATCTTCAGTATTCAAGATGTACATTAGCATGCCAAATGTTCAGAGAATTGCTGGGGAAATTTATTCTATTCAAGGTTTTCTAAACTATTTTTGGCTATAGGGCTTTTGTTTTCAAAAAGATATCTATTCAGCATTTGGATGGATACTGGTATCATGGAACATAATAGGGGACATATCCTAGATGTTTGACAGTTTGCTTAATATAATCTGATGAAATATAGAGGAAGTAGCATTTGTCTAATACTGAGTATTGGAAAGTTGTCATATTCAAAGCTGTGAGAAAATATTCAGTGTTATTCATTACTGGTGGAAGCATAAAATATCATAAACCTATTTTGCAGTCCTATCAAAATTTCAGGTATATCACATTCTTTGATTCAGCAGTTCCAGTTTGATAACCCATAGAATTCTAGGAAGTATGTTCATTTTTTATTGCAGTACTATTTTTGATAATTTGAGACTGGAATGCCAATGTAAATGTCCGTGGGTAGGCTCTAATTATATATAAATTGTTAATGTACTACAATATACGTAATAAAATAAAATGAGAAAACTTTTAAGAATCTTAATAAGACTTTCAAAATTTATTAAATTTTTTAAAATGAGGCACAGAAAAATTTGCATTGCATTCTGCCATTCAGTTAAAAATAAGAGATGGATTATTGCATGAAACTATTTTGTTAGGGTAAACAACAAACTAACAGTACTGAGATTCATGAGACTTAGAATATGGATGGGGACAGGGGTTAAAGAGGGATTTTGCTTTAAGTCATTTTATTCTTTCTAATATTTGAAATATATAAATCCATTAAAAATGGAAAACAAAAAATTACAATCAACCCTGCTCTAATGTGACATATCTGTTACTGAAAACTACACTGCAGGACAAAATCATTCCTTAGAAAGCCAGAACATTCTTGAGGCAAAAGAGAAATAAGGGGATACAAAAAAATTTCTTAGTAGAACATAAAACATAGAAATTTAACAAAAATGATAGTAGAGTTATAAACATATTAAGTAGTTAAAAATACACATGTATTATAATAAATAAAGCAGTATACCTTAAACAATACTGAAGTGTGTTTTGAGAAGTGTATGTCAGAAGGATTGTAGTTTGTGTATTATTGTGTGGTAGAGGAGGGAGAATTATATGAAATCATATGAAGAGTTGTAACATCAGATGTACATGGGAGGGTCCCATGACACATAAAGTGACCTGAGGCAGGGTGTTTGCATGTGTGTGTGGTTATTCCCATGCAGTTCAGTTCAGGTGGCTGAAGTTAACTATGTTTAGGCTCATCTGTGACTCGGGCAAGTCCAACCATTAGCAAACATGCAACTTTGCTACACTCAAATTATTTACTGATATATCAGTCACACTGGAACAGATTTGCATTTACAAATCAAGTATTAGAAGAAAAACTATGAAGTCTTCTTAATAATTTTTCCATTTAAATTTTTAACATATTAAACTTACTTTATGAATCAATTTGTTGATTTTCAAAGTGATTGAGGTAAAATTAACTTTTCCACACTTTTTATAGACTACCTGTAAGTTTTATCACCATTCTCTAAATATTTCTATACATCTTTGTAAGCTGCATAATGTCAATCATATCCTTAGAGTTAGAAGTGAAATTGTAACTTTAAACAATAAGGTATTGCTGGAGTCTGTTACTATAGGGGTGGAGAGACATAGAACTGCCAAAATCTCCTTTAAATAAAGAAACCACTTATCAAATTACTGGGTAAATAATATGGTTTCTGTTTCTTTACCATGCTAAGGAATATATTAAAGTGTCACTTAATGATGCTGCTTTGCAGTTAGTTACATGGCACTATTCAAAGTTAAAGTACTTTAAATTCATCTTAGTAACAGAAATGAAATGTTAAAAAAAAAAAAGGTTGGATAGTATAATTGCTTTAAGGAAAAAGTGATTCATTAACTCCACAGGCTCAAAGGAATGATCATTAAAAAAGGAAAAAAAAAAAAACAACTTCTGGTCAGGAATGTTTTAAGCTTTTCAACATTTCTTAAAATGTCCTATAAAGTAAAACTTTTATTGTTACAATTATTTGGAGAGGTATTTACTTCATAAAATATAGAGAATAAACATAAAATTATTAGCTCAGATTCTTTACATTACTTTGAGTTTTCAGTTGCTCAGTTTCATCGGATTCTTTGTGATCCCATAGACTGTAGCCGACCAGGCTCCTTTGTCCATGGAATTTTCAAGGAAGAATACTGGAGTGGTTGCCACTTCCTATTCAATGGCATCTTCCCAACCCAGGGATTGAAACTGTGTCTCCTACATTGGCAGGCCTATTCTTTACCACACCAGCCATCTGGGAAGCCCCTTCATTACTTTAGTTACATTTTTTTTTTTAAGAGAAAGTTTACCTTTCAGGGGAAAAAAAAAGTTACATCTGTCCAATATTTTTATTCTGGGCATTTTTGATGCAATTCAAACAGGTAAAAAAAAAGTTATAAATTATATAGATATTTGATAGAAATCATCTATCATTCAATGGATTTATTGATTTTCCTAACTTCTTTAACTCAAACAATTTGGTGTGTGTGACATTATCCCTTTAGTTCTTGTTTTCTTTTCATATTGACATATTTTATGTGAATCTCCTTAACACAGGCTCTTCAATTCTCACTTCTAGGTCTGTATACTCTTCTAAGAGAAAGTTTACCATCAAAATAAAAATCTACTTTTTTAACTCTCAAAATTTTTAAATTTTTTCATTTAAAACTACTATTTTTGAATCTGAGAACAAGATGGCAGAGGAGTAGATGGACATGGAGTACCTCTCTCTCCATTGATGTATCAGGAATACACCTTCAGACACAGAAGTGCATGCAGAACAGTGGACAGGAGTATCTGACCAGCAGAAAAGAATATATAGACCCACACAAAACTTGGTAGGATGAAGGAATCACAGGGAAAAACAGGAGTGTTAGGACTGGACCTGCCCTCAGCAGGTGGGGGAACTCAAGCAGGGGTCTGATCCACACATCACCAGGGCAATTGTCTGAATCAGAGGAGAAACATTTAAGGCTGAGAGTGAAACAGCTGATCTGTGGCAGCCTAAATGGAGTAAGGGTCAGACATCCTGCCGCAGCCATACGTACCCTGGAAAGGGATGCAGATCCCCTGGAAGGCCCAGTGGCTGGGAGCTGGGGTTTAGGGATGGTGAAGCAATCCCAGGGCTAGGGCTGCTGTTGAGCGTGGAGAGACAGATGTGAGGGAGGAGACTGTGGTGGGAAATGCCTGTGGAGGAAAGCCAGGCAGCTATGGAAGCAAGGCGATACTGCTGAGACATGCATAGGGGGTGCAGCCATCACCATAGCCTCTCTCCCTCCACACACCAGCACTGGCAGCTGACCAATAGAAAGGCTGGCCCATTAAACACTTGACGCACTGAACTATAGATAGAACCCCAGCCAGGGGGGCCTGTCTATGTGCCTGACATGCAGAACAACAGAGAAGGACCCCAGGAGCCCTCTAAGTGCTGAAAGGGTGGAGCTACAGAAATAGACTGGCCAAAGAGGCCTTCTGATCACTAGCTATAAGAAGCTCCAAAAAAAGACTCCAACAGGGCCATAACTGCTGTGGCAGAGGCAGTCCATATCCCTGTACACTTGGTGCCTCTAGGATCCCTGAAAGCAAAGCAGCTGAGCCACCTTCACGCTCAACTCTCACTGGAGTAGGGCATCCACAGGCAAAAAAAGTCTTGTGTCTATGCACACAGGGTCACTTTGGTTATGTCTGACTCTTCGCGATCCTGTAGACTGTGGACTGCCAGGCTTCTCTGTCAGGGAGGAGGGTTCTCTAGGCAACCATACTGGAGTGTATTGGCCAAAACTGGTTTCCATATCCTTCTGCTGCTGCTGCTGCTAAGTCGCTTCAGTCGTGTCCGACTCTGTGCGACCCCACAGACGGTAGTCCACCAGGCTCCTCCATCCCTGGGATTCTCCAGGCAAGAACACTGGAGTGGGTTGCCATTTCCTTCTCTAATGCATGAAAGTGAGAAGTGAAAGTGAAGTCGCTCAGTCATGTCCGACTCTTAGCGACCCCATGGACTGCAGCCCACCGGGTTCCTCCGTCCATGGGATTTTCCAGGCAAGAGTACGGAGTGGGGTGCCATTGCCTTCTCTGTCCATATCCTTCTAGAGCACTATATTTCCTGCTGCCCTAGCTGCAAACTCCCCTGAGTACCTGGAAGTGCCAGAACCCCTGTGACGCAAGAAGCTTCACCACTTCCACACTTGGACCTCACAGGGGCAAACCCAAGTCCTCCAGGACAGCCTCAAGAGCAAACCCCAGTGGACGACTCACATGCAGAGATGAAAATAAACCACAGTTGAAACCCAAGGGCAGCGTGGCTAAGTAAGAATACCCAAAACCTTCCCGCCAGCTGTACAAGCAGATTAAATCCACATGATCAACTAGGCAGACTCTGTGTCTATCGAATTTATAAAAGGACATTGAGAGCTTCCACAAAAGAAATGCACTAGTTCTGCTAGCTGTGGACATTGGAGGCAAGAACACAGAGAAGCAGGATCAGATTAGAATCTTAGCTGCCCCCAAAACAGGTCCAGGGATAAGCACAGTGGTGAAGGGCCTCCTAGGGAGATAAGGTAGACTCTGACTCCCGGGAGAGGGAAAGGAATCTGACAGAAGTGACTCAAGGAAAACATTTATTATTCTTGTTTTGACTTGTTCTGTAGATATATATGTTCTTTTGTATATTTTTTTCCTTTTTATTTTTCACCTCTGTTATAGTTGTTGATTTTATTGGCACTGTGAAATCTAATTAAGCTTTTGAACTTTTTTTTTCCTTTTCTTTTTCAATCACATGTTCTATAGTTGTTATACACTTCAAAAATACTTTCAGCTTTTGCAATTCTGGGGAGTTTTCCTTTATTTATTTATTTTTTCTATTTTTAATTTTTAAACCTATTATTATTTTTTATTATTTTTCTACATTTATTCTTTTATTTGCTTTTCTTTATTGTTCTTTTCCCCTTGCAGTTAATCTTTAATGTAAATAAATCTTCTTTACCTACCTCTATTTAACTTTGCTTATCTATTCTTTCTTTCTTTACTTCCTTTCCTTTCCTCTCCTCTCAATATATTTGTTAGTTTTGTTTTATTGCTTTATTCCCAACTTGCCACTTTGCTTTAGTTTTGTTTTCCACTTTGTGATTTAGTTAGTTTTGTTCTTAACTGCTAAATATAATTATCAATTTCCTTTGTTGGCTGGGCCAATATATTGTACTTCATTTTTGTTGGACTGTTTTGGCTTTGCTCATAGATATATATGTGTGTATATTCCATTTATTTTAATTATTGCTTGCCTGATACTTGTAACTGCTATTTTCTAGGTTTCATCTTGGATTCTCATTTTTGGATATTTGTTTTAATCTCACTTGATGTCATAACAAACAACTTTTGGAATCTTTGTTCCTGACCAGGGATCAAGTCCTGAGCATTTGGAGTGGGAGCACTGACTCAAAAAGACTAGAATAACAGAGAACTAACCCTAGGGAGTATCAAATAGTGAGAACTCACACAAAGGAAACCAATTTAATACAAGACCTGGCATCTCCCAACCACCAGGAGTACCCTGTACAGGATGCTTCATATAAACAACAAACAAAACAAAATACAAACCCAATCATCAGCAGACAGGATTACCACCTTACTCAGCCTTGCCCATCAGATCAAAAACAAAGAAACAACAACAAAAAAACTCAGCACAAATCTCACCCTATAAGAAGCTTACACAAACTACTGGACAAACCTTAGGATGGTGGAAACCAAACGGAGAAAGAATTCAACCTGAAGCCTGGGAAAGGGAGACCTCAAACACATGTTAAAAAAAAAAATAATGAAAAAGCAGCAAAATACTACACAAATGAAGGGAAAAAGTAGACCCACAGAAGTCCCCATAAATGAAGAGGAAATAGGCAAACTACCTGAAAAAAACTCAAAATATTGATAGTAAAGATGATCAAAAACCTTGAAAACAAAGGGGAGAAAACAAAGGGAGAATCAATTAAAGAGACCTAGATGAATTAAAGAATAAACATACAGAGACAAATAAAACAATTGCTGAACTGAATAATACTCTAGAAGGAATCAATAGCAGAATATCTGAAGTAGAAGAATGATCAGTGAGCTGGAAGATAAAATGGCAGAAATAACTTCTGAAGAGCAGAATAAAGTGAAAAAGAATGAAAAGAACTGAGGATGGTCTCAGAGACCTCTGGGACAATATAAAATGCACCAACATTCAAATTATAGGGGTTCCAGAATAAGAAGACAAAAAAAAAAAAAAGAAAAAGAATATGAGAAAAATTTTGAAGAGGTCATAGTTGAAAATTTCCCCAACATGGAAAAGGAAATAGTCAGCCAAGTTCAAGAGGCACAAAGAGTCCCACACAGGATAGACCCAAGGAGAAACACGCCAAGACACATACTAATCAAACAAACAAAGATTAAACACAAAGAAAGAATAGTAAAAGCAGCAAGGGAAATGCAACCATTTCACAGCTGATCTTTCAGCAGAAATTATGCAGTCTAGAAGGGAATGGCAGGATATATTTAAAGTGCTGAAAGGGAAAAATCTACAAGCAAGATTACTGTACCCAGCAAGGATTGCATTCAAAATTGATGGATAAATAAAAAGCTTTTCAGAAAAGCAAAAGTTAAGAGAATTCAGTCCATCAAATTAACTTTACAACAAATCTTAAAGGGACTTATACAGTTTAAGAAATACAACAGAAGAAAAAGTATCTACAAAATCAACCCCAAACAATTAAGAAAATGACAATAGGAACATATATATCAGTAATTATTTTAAATGTAAATGGATTAAATGATCCAACCAACAGACCCAGACTGACTGAAGGATACAAAAAGAAGACCCAAATATATGCTCTCTATAAGAAACCCACTTCAGAACTCAAGACACATATAGACTGAAAGTGAGAGGATGGAAAAATATATTCCATGCAAATGGGAAGCAAAAGAAAGCTGAAATAGCAATTCTCATATTGACAAAATAGACATTAAAATAAGGAAGATTGCAAGAAATAAGGAAGAAAACCACATAGTGATCAACAGGTCAATCCAAGAGGAAGACATAACAACTGTAAATATTTATGCATCCAACATAGGAGCACCTCAACACTAAGACAAACAGTAACAGACATAAAAGGAGAAATTGACAGTAACACAATACTAGTAGGAGACTTTAATACCCCACTCACACCAATGTACAGATCATCAAAACAGAAAATTGATAAAGAAAATTGACAAATCTTAAATGATACATTAGATGGATCTCAGTGATATCTTCAGCACATTCAGTCCAAATGCAGAAGAATACACCTTCTTCTCAGTGCACATGGACCATTCTCCAGGACAGACCACATCTTGGGTCACAAAAACAAGTCTCAGTAAATTTAAGAAAATTGAAATCAAATCCAGTATCTTTTCCAAACACAATGCCATGAGACTAGATATCAATTACAAGGGAAAAAAAAAAAAACTGTAAGAAACACAAACACATGGAGATTAAAGAATATGCTTCTAAATAACAACAGGTTACTGAAGAAAGTGAAAGGGAAATAAAAAAATTTCCAGAAGAAAATGACAATGAAAACATGATAACTCAAAACCTATGGGATACAGGAAAAGCACTTCTAAGAGGGAGTTTTATAGCAACACAATTCTACCTCCTGAAACAAGAAACACGAGACAGCCTAACTTTACACCTAAAATAACTGGAAAAAGAAGAACAACAAAAAAATTGGTAGAAGGAAAGGAATCGTAAAGATTTGAGCACAAATAAATGAAAGAAACAATAGCAAATAAATATTAATAAAACTAAAAGCTGTTTCTTTGAGAAGATAAACAAAATTGACAAACCTTTAGCCAGACTCATCAAGAGAAAAAAAAAAAGAGAGGAGAATCAAATTAACACAATTAGAAACAAAAAAGAAGAGGTTACAAGAGACAGTGCAGAAATACAAATGATTATGAGACTATTATGAACAACTATATGACAATAAAATAGATAACCTGCAATAAATGGACAGATTCTTAGAAAAGTTCAGTCTTCCAAGACTGAACTAGGAATAAATAGAAATTATGAACAACCCAATTACAAGCACTGAAATTGAAGCTGTGATTAAAAAAAAACCCCAAAAACAAAAGCTCAGGACCAGATGTTTTCACAGGAGAATTCTACCAAACATTTAGAGAAGAGCTAATGCTTATCCTTCTAAAACTCTTTCAAAAAATTGCAGGGGAAGGAACACTTCCAAACTCATTCTACGAGGCCACCTTCACCCTGATACCAAAACTAGACAAAGGCAACACACACACACACACACAAACTACAGGCCAATATAACTGATGAACATAGATGCAAAAATCCTCAGCACAATTTTAGCAAACAGAATTCAGCAATACATCAAACTAGATGGCACCACCAACTCAATGGACATGAGTTTGGGTGAACTCTGGGAGTTGGTGATGGACAGGGAGGCCTGGTGTGCTGCAATTCATGGGCTCACAGAGTCAGACACGACTGAGCGACTGAACTGAACTGAACTGAACTGACAATAAAAGTTCCTCAATAAATATGTACTGTTATTCCATCTTTCACTTTGGTTAAAAAACTCTTAGAGTTCCTATTAATCTTTTTCAAGAATCCCAGAAGTGATTTTATGTGTGTGTGTGTGTGTGTGTGTGTGTGTCAGACAAAATCATAACTATTCCAAAGTGTATAAAAAGTATATTTTTCTGAAAGATATATTACATTCATGTTTATACTGTTGATATTGTTGACATTTAAATCTTTGAAATGAGTCTATCTATTGGCAAATCACTGTGACTTTTTATTTTGAAAAGAAAAAAAAAAAAACTTTGAGATAAAAGTCGATGTATGGCAAAACCAATACAATATTGTAAAGTAATTAGCCTCCAATTAAAATAAATAAATTAAAATTAAAAAAAAAAGCTCATACACCATGATCAAGTTGGGTTTATTCCAGGAATGCAAGTGTTCTTCAATGTATGCAAATCAATCAATGTGATATACCATATTAACAAATAGAAAGATAAAAACCATATGATCATCTCAATAGACAGAGAAAAAGCCTTTGACAAAATTCAGCATCCATTTATGATTAAAACTCTTCAAAAACTGGGCATAGAAGGAACCTACCCAACATAGTCAAGGCCATATATGATAACCATACAGCAAACATTATTCTAAATGATGAAAAACTGAAAGCATCCCCCCTAAGATCAGTGTTCACTTTCACCACTATTATTCAACATAATTCTGGAAGCCCTAGCTGCAGCAATCAGAGAAGAAAAAGAAACAAAAGGAATCAAAATCAGAAAAGCAGAAGTAAATCTCTCACTCTTTGTAGATGACATGATACTGTACATAAGGTGAAGGTGAAGGTGAAGTCGCTCAGTCGTGTCCGACTCTTTGCGACCCCATGGACTGTAGCCCACCAGGCTCCTCAGTCCATGGAATTTTCCAGGCAAGAGTACTGGAGTGGGTTGCCATTTCCTTCTCCAGAGGATCTTCCCAACCCAGGGATCGAACCTGGGTCTCCTGTACTGGGTAAAGGCAGACGCTTTAACCTCTGAGCCACCAGGGAAGCCATACTGTACATAGGAAACCCTAAAGATAGTGTCAGAAAATTACTAGAGCTAATCAGTGAATTTAGCAAAGTTTCAGGATACAAAATCAATATATAGAAATCACTTGCATTTCTATATACAATGAAAAATCAGAAAGAGCAATTAGGGAATGAATCCCATTCACCACTGCAACCAAATAGAAATATCTAGGAATAAACTTACCTAAGGAGACAAAAGAACTGTACACAGAAAGTTATAAGACACTGATAAAAGAAATCAAAGATGACATAAACAGATGGATAGATATCTCATGTTCCTGGGTAGGAAGAATCAATATTATGAAAATGACTATACTACCAAATGGAATCTACACATTTAATGCAATCCCTATCAAATTACCAATGGCATTTTTCACAGAATTAGAAAAAAAATTTCACAATTCATATGAAAACAAAAAATACTCCGAATAACCAAAACAGTCTTGAGAAAGAAGAACAGAGCTGGAGGAATCAACCTTCTTGACTTCAGATTATACTACAAAGCTACAGTCATCAAGTTAGTATGGTACTGGCACATAAACTCAAATTGGATTAAGACCTAAATGTAAGACCAGAAACTATAAAACTCTTAGAAGTAACATAGGCAGAACACTAGATGACGTAAATCAAAGCAAGATCCTCTAAGACCCACCTCCTAGAGAAACAGAAATAAAAACAAAAGTAAACAAGTGTGACCTGATTAAACTTAAAAGCTTTTGCACAGCAAAGGAAACTATAAGCAAGGTGAAAAGACAACCCTCAGAATGGGAGAAAATAATAGCAAATGAAACAACTGAAAAAGGGTTAATTTCCAAAATATAAAAGCAGCTCATACAACTCAATTCCAGAAACAGAAACAACCCAATCAAAAATTAGGAAAAAACCTAAACAGACATTTCTCCAAAGAAGACGTACAGATGGCAAACAAACACATGAAAAGATGCTCAGCATTTCTCATTGTTGCTGCTGCTGCTGCTAAGTCGCTTCAGTTGTGTGACTCTGTGTGACCCCATAGACGGCAGCCCACCAGGCTCCTCCGTCTCTGGGATTCTCCAGGAAAGAACACTGGAGTGGGTTGTCATTTCCTTTTCCAATGCATGAAAATGAGAAGTGACAGTGAAGTCACTCAGTTTTGTCCGACTCTTTTGCTCATTATTAGGGAAATTCAAATCAAAACCACAATGAGATATCACCTCACACTGGTCAGAAGAGCCCTCATCAAAAAATCTACAAGGAATAACTGCTGGAGTGGGTGTGGAGAAAAGACAACGCTTGTGCACTGTTGGTGGGAATGCAAATTGATACAGCCACTATGGAAGATGGTATGGAAATTCCTTAAAAAAAACTAGGAATAAAACCAGGATATGACCCAGCAATCCCACTCCTAAGCAAATACCTTGAGGAGACAAAAACTGAAAGAGACACATGTGCCCCATTGTTCATTGGAGCACTGTTTACAATAGCTAGAACATGGAAGCAACCTAGATGTCCATTGACAGATGAATGGATAACAATGCTGTGGTACATATACACAATGGAATATTACTCAGCCATAAAATGGAACACATTTGAATTATTCTGATGAGGTGCATGAACATAGAACCTATCATACAGAGTGAAGTGAGTCAGAAAGTCAAAGATAAATATAGTTTCCCAGCGCACATATACAGAATCTAGAAATATGGTACTGAGGAATTTATTTATAGGGCAGCAATGGAGAAACAGACACAGAGAATAGACTTATGGACATGAGGAGAGGGGAGGAGAGGGTGAGATGTATGGAAAGAGTAACATGGAAACTAGGCTCTGGGATTCTCCAGGCAAGAATACTGGAGTGGGTTGCCATTTCCTTCTCCAGTGCGTGAAAGTGAAAAGTGAAAGTGAAGTCGCTCAGCCGTGCCAGACTCTTAGTGACCCCATGGACTGGAGCCTACCAGGCTCCTCCGGCTATTTGGTAACTAAAGTCCAACTCAAGTCCTTAATTTTCATTGGCAATCACTCAAGGGAAAGTTTCATTCCCTGTACCATCAAAGCAGGGTTCTAAACCTGGTATGCAAGTAGAATTCAAAAAATGTGTAAACACAGGTGGGAAAATGCCACACCTTTATTTTCACTGTTCTTCTCATTAAAATATAGTATTTCCTTCAGTAAAAAGCTGGGTAAAAATAATCTCTGATCTCTGACTTTTGTCACCTATAAAAATCACAGATATTTTATGTCATATTAAATATTATGAATATATAAAAATATTGCTTATGATACTCTTTAAAATTACAGAAATTATTAGCCCCACTACTTACTTAATGTATCAGTAGAGAAGTATATTAATATCTCTCTATTTGGCTACCTTATGCAAAGAGTTGACTCATTGGAAGAGTCTGATGCTGGGAGGGATTGGGGGCAGGAGGAGAAGGGGACAACAGAGGATGAGATGGCTGGATGGCATCACCGACTCGATGCATGTGAGTTTGGGTGAACTCTGGGAGTTGGTGATGGACAGGGAGGCCTGGCATGCTGTGATTCATGGGGTCGCAAAGAGTTGAACAAAACTGAGCAACTGAACTGAACTGATAAGTATATATATATACACATTTACTAAATATTTGAAAATATTTTAAAATTATCTTATCATTAATTTCCTTTTTATTTCACTGTATGTATTTAAAATGTTCATTTGAAAAAGGGTGCCATAAACTAGAAAAGTCTTGCTTTAAAAATAAAGAGATTAGGGGTATTTACACTATAATAGCTGTGTTAATTGGCTTATTGGGATTACAAAGCAATCAAATGACATTTTCCAGGTAACACATTTCTTTCTAATAAGTTCCTTCAGTAGACACAAAATTTTAACTAAATGATATGAAGAAAATACTAAGAAGGCCTTTTGGTTTATTTTAATTCATAATGTGGAGGTGGGTCTGTATTTTTCTCTATATCTATTATCTCATTGATCCTGTCAAAGCATTTGGGATTATCTCTATTTTCATAGGTATGCAAATACTTATAAGCAGGATTTGGATCTTATGAGAGCTTAAGCAGATTTCTTGTTTTTTTTTTTTTTTTGCAAAGCAACTTATAGCTATGAATTTGAATGTGTAGAATATACTTCTTTTTCAGAACTAATAAAATTATTACACATGGGAACTTATTAAAAGTTGGGAATGTATCTAGCCTGCGTTCACTAGCTCTATTGCTTTGTATACTAAAGAATGAAATCTAATGTCCAGTGGCTATTCTACTCTCCAGTAACTTTTAAATCTGCTTTAAAGTACTTTAGAATATCAAGCTCATGAAAGTAATGAAAGAAAGATATTTCTCAGATTTTTACACATGTATATCTTTTGAGGTCCTTATTCCTTTTTCTCCAAAGTCATCCTAAAAAAAAAAAAAAGAGAGAGAGAAGCAAATCAATATTTCTTTCAGCCAAGTTTTAAACTGCTCATTTTTAATTATTTCCTAGACTTATGAGCTTCTATAATTTTACAGAGGTTCTTCTTCACCTTCCTTTAACAATGTCTATTTTACTTTTATAGATATTTATAGATTAGTACTTTGACAGCAAATATATTCTCATTCTTTTTAAAAGACACTCATATAGATATTTTTATTGATTGTTTCAGTAATGTTATTGCTCTTTTTTTCTCTCACAGAAGGGAAAAGGATAGGTAAAATAAATCTGACCTTTGGTTTATGCCCACAATAATTTTCATTAGAATCCATTATCAAGAGATCCTGAGTGGAACCTATAGCTTTAATGTTCTTAAATATAAGGGATACTCAAGAAGGCTCTTTTAAGTTACTTCCTTAATTGAAATCTAATAACAGAGTAGAACTGAAATGTTCTGATCAAACAAATCAAAACAAAGCAAAAAAACTATGTACATTTACTAAATTACCAAGCTATACATTTTAAATATCTCACAATTGTTAATTATACTTCAATAGAGCTAGGAAACAGAGAAGGCAATGGCACCCCACTCCAGTACTCTTGCCTGGAAAATCCCATGGATGGAGGAGCCTGCTGGGCTGCAGTCCATGGGGTCGCTAAGAGTCAAGACACAACTGAGCAACTTCACTTTCACTTTTCAGTTTCATGCATTGGAGAAGGAAATGGCAACCCACTCCATTGTTCTTGCCTGGAGAATCTCAGGGACAGGGGAGCCTGTTGGGCTGCCGTCTATGGGGTCGCACAGAGTCAGATACGACTGAAGCAAGTTAGCAGCAGCATTAGCAGAGCTAGGAAAAGATAAAAATAAAATTACTTCCACTGAAATTGGTGCTAACTTTTGAGGGGGTTAAAAAGGTAAAAATTTTTAAAAATGAGAATTAATAATAAAAAGGCTAAAAAGGATAAGACGTAAAATAGGAAAGGATGCTAAGAAAAGCATCAATAGAAAGAAAAATTTTAAAGTTGAAAAATAAAAAGGGAGGAAAAGAAAACATGGGAGGAATCAACATAAGGACAAATAACAAGAGAAAATGCAGAAGATATAAAGTGAATTAAAGGTGGAGATAATACAATTAATGAAGTCAAAACAGAAACTACAATACATCAAGAAGCAATTAATTCTAAAATAAAAGCATAATAAACAGTGAAAGACTTGTAAAGACTGGAGATTCAGGTCTTGACATATAAGGACAAGTGTTCTGTAAAAAAGAGTTATCTAATAAAACTGAATTTCAATAATTTGTGCTTTGAACTTTATAGAAATGATAAATCTCTTGACTACCAAACTTTACATGTTTCATCCTGGAAACATAGATTTGTTTGTGAATATTAGTTTAATGTAGCAATTCAAAAGGTTATGGGGTTCACACCTAGGAAGCATGCTTAACATAAATATCTCTAAGAAGTTTACTATAGAAATACTAGAAATCATCAGCTATATCTAATTTTAGATAGTATGTATTATTAAAATATTGACACTAGGTAAATTCTAAGATGAGGTTTTTATGATACTATTATGCTTACTGAGAATCTGTTTACTTTTAAGTGTGTTATACATGGGAACTACAGAACATGAAAAAAAAATACCCATATTTCATTATTATTTTGTGAACTAAGTATATTCAGTTTCAGAACTTTATTATATCATCAAATAAAGAAGGGCTGTTCATTCCTTTTACTAACCAGTACACTGACAGACAGTTTTGAAAAGAATACACATTTTACAAAAGCAATTATCCACTTTTATTTTGTTTACATTGCACTGAAAATTTACATCATACTTTTACAAAGTTTTTTTTTTCATAAAAATATAATTCTTTACAAAAGTGTATGCATTAATATAAGAGGAGTAGCCAGTTGCAGAAGAAACATTGTTTAAACAAGATCTTAAATGTATTAACCTTAACATTAATGAATGAATCGTTGTTATTGCAGTCATTTGAATAAACAAGAATAAATAACTGATGGAATAAAATTTAAAACAGCATCCTGTCAGTAGAGTACAATGTTGGGAAAATTATATGAATTTCCAAAACAATGTATCTCAAAGTGGTTTACAAGAAATTCACTACATTTGTAGAGATAGATCCAAGCAGCGCTCTGGGTGCAATGATTTCTCGTAGGCACTCGGTCTCATGATATAAAAAGCCGAGACTGTTTACAACTTTATCCATATTTGAAAGGGACAGCAATGAAGTGTTCACACTGGGTACATAGTTATTCAATGAAATAAAACATGCTATTAAAGGAAGACTATGACCTATTAAATCAAAATGCTGGCATTTCTGTGATACGGTTGTAAATAACTTGCAAATACATTCCTTAATGACTATGAAAGAAACCTGTCATATCTGGAAGCTGCTTCTTAAGGATAAGAGAATAGAAAGTTTTAAATATACAAAAATTTGGTAAATCCACAACTTTAGGAAATAAATTTATATTGGTGATTTGAAAGTAATTTTACTTTTACTCATTTTGATGTAGGCAGTGGTCCAAAATATATGTTTAACTCACTGTTAACTAAAAAGTTTAACAAGCTTAATACTTCTAACTCACTGTTAGATAAAAGTTCAAAGCAATATTAAATAAATATGAAGACTCAGCTGGAAGGAAAAACAGATAAATTATAAACTAAATAAGTAGATTGATAGGTTCTATTTGGTCTTGCAAAAATATTAGAAAGAATGGTAAAGAATGGTAAGTTTGGTATCTCAGATAACTGTAAAAATCATGATTATTATAGACAGTTTTTGCCAGCTAAGGTGGTTTCTGAGGGGGAAAAAAGATTGAAGCAAGGAGTTAAACACTTACCCCATGGCTCACTGAATAATACTGTTTACAACATAATGAGGGAAATCAGGAAGATAGCATGATGATCTTGCCATTTACAGAAACTATGACAACTGATCTAAAAAAAGATAGCACTACGATACTGAAGAACAAAAACCAGAAAGCATCAAATCAGAGCCGGCAATCATCTCATCTGTGACATAAATTAGCTCATAAACATTTCAGGGCATGACTCAATCTGAAATAACCAGAGAAATGAAGAAAACAATGACTCAATTAATAGGAAGGAACAGCTGATAGAGTGGTGAGAAACACAGACTTACGGGCGTGATACAGCTCATGACAGTTAAAGAGAAGTCAGTGATCTATTGACTCTTGTAAGTATAGCTCTTATTTTCTACCCCATATCATTTTTTTAAAACCCAGTCCCTCTAATATAGTTTATAAACACAGAAATACTGATAGTGGATGCTCCTCCAATATATGCAAATAAGTTTATGTTTTAGAATAATCTCCTTTTTAAAAAAAGCAAATAAACTGTGAGTAAGCACTCTCGGAGTGCAGCCAAATTTCTGTAAAATTCTCCATGGTAAACATGAAGAAGAACTATGGTCCAGTTTATGAAAAAACACTCTTCTCTATCATTCCACAGGAAAAGGTGACCCAGCAAGTCCTGATAAGTGTGCTTTAATTTGTTTATCAGTGAACTAAATGTGCACTGTTTTGTGTGTCGATTTCCAAGCTTCTGAAGAAGGCCAAAGCTGCCACGTTATACCATTGTGCAGACTGTGTTCAAGTTGGGATCGAACCGTACTGCCTTCCCTTCCACTGACTTTGCGTTGGTGTCATACATGGGATTTTCAAAAGCTGCTTGGCCATTGTTATTTTCATGAACTGAACATCCTGTGTACTGGGTTTTGGGTGCAGTCCTGTTGATGAGAACACTAATTAGTTATACATTAACTTTCTTTTAGAAACAGCAAAATAGGATTCAAACACAATATATCAATACTTGAGTTATAACTGTTAATGGATGATACAACTTGAAAATATTGAGAAGCCACAATTCATCAAATTTGAATAATTTACCTGTCACTTTTAAATCACGAATGACTTTTATTATTTACATACAATATATATTTATAAATAGTACCAATATGAGTAATATAAGTATAAATAAATATTATGGCTATTATAAATTTTCTTATGAGATAATGTTATGATAAATGATCATGTAAGTATAGCTAAATTATGATGATGATGAATTCAAATCTCATTACTATTCATTCCTCAAGTATTTATTGAGCATCCATTTCATGCTAGGCATGACCCTAGGCATTGGATATATAATTTTTCTGTTTTACAAAAAACAAACTCATTACTCTCATATTACAAGGATAGCAAAGAATAAGTTAAAAATAAACAAAAAAAATGAAACAAAATAATGAAAACTGTTTTGCTGAAAAGGAAATGGTTGATATGACCAGAAGTAACTGGGAGCCATGTTAGAAGAGGTAATAAAGAAAATAAGGAAGTAAAATTTAATCTGAGACCTGAATGACAATAAGGAGTTCATTCTGCAGTAATAAGAAGGGAGTCCCGAGAAAAGCAGACATTTAATGCTGACACATAGTTTTGGAAATTGTTTAGAGTATCTCAGAAACATAAATACTCAATTGGCTTAAAATTATATACATTAGAACAAGTAAACTCAAAATCTCAAAGACAAAATGATTAACTACATGGATATTTCATGTCATGAAATAGTTTCCAGAGTTCCTGATAACTGAATATTTGCTATTAGTTAATAAAACACATGGAATCTAAGCTGGCTGGTATAAGAAGTAATAAGAAGGGAGTCCCGAGAAAAGCAGACATTTAATGCTGACACATAGTTTTGGAAATTGTTTAGAGTATCTCAGAAACATAAATACTCAATTGGCTTAAAATTATATACATTAGAACAAGTAAACTCAAAATCTCAAAGACAAAATGATTAACTACATGGATATTTCATGTCATGAAATAGTTTCCAGAGTTCCTGATAACTGAATATTTGCTATTAGTTAATAAAACACATGGAATCTAAGCTGGCTGGTATAAGTCGCTCATTTTGAATCCCTCCTTTATTTTTTGTCTAACTTTTGACTAATGTTTATTTCTAGTTTCTCTTTCCCACATCCTACTGCATAATTTGCTGGCATTTGTAAATCAAATGATAAAAAAATCAAATTACAAAAAAATCATTTGTAAATCAAATTATAATTTTATTTGTAACTCAAATGATTAAAGGCATGCTTGAGTTTGAGCAAACTCTGGGAGATAGTGAAAGACAGGGAAGCCTGGTGTGCTGTAGTCCACAGGGTCGCAAATGTTGGACAAACTTAGGGACTGAACAACAGCAAGAAAAGCATACTTACCCCTACTTGTTTCTCAAATTTAATACCTAAAAAGACTTTAAAATAATTTTCTTTTGCTTATAACAAATAATACAAAATTTCAACTACCTATTTTATTATAATTTGCATTTGCCACTCTGTGATTCTCCTATCCGTAGCACATTTTCTGAATTTTTCTCTGTATTAAAAATTGTCAGGGATTTGTATGATAACATTTTAAAAAACTATCTAAAATTACTTTCAATAGCATCACCTACATATACATATATATAGTTATATAATATAAATTATATTGCTTACAACTTGCTCTTGCCAGGTGCATAATTCTAATCGATTTCATTCATCTCTCTCTTTTTAAAACTAGATTCACAATAAAAACAGAAGCAAATCATTTCCTTCTAATTAGGTAAGGATCACAAAGATGTAAAAGATTTGTTTCTGCAAATATTAAGCAACGGCTTTAAGGAAAATAATATCAAACTTTAGAAAAGTTTATACTATCAATAAAAATTAACTTAAAACTAATCAATGTTCTAAACATAAGAGCAAAATCTATAAAATACTTTGGAGAAAACACATAGGTAAACCTTCATGACCTTGCATTTGGCAATGGTCTTTTAGATATAATACTAAGAGCAAAGTAACAAAAGAAAAAAGAAATAAATTGGACTTCATAAAAATGAAAAGTTTGGTATATCAAAGGATACCATCAAGAAACTGTAACTACAACCCACAGAAAGAGAAATATTTGCAAACCATATATCTGAAAAGGGTCTAGTATCCAGAATACATGGAGAACTCTTATACCTCAAAAATAAGACAAATGAGTCAACTTTAAAAACAGGCAAAGAATTTGAATAGGTATTTCTTCAAAGAATGTAGACAAATGACTAGCAGACACATAAAAAATGCCCAATATTATTAGTAATTAGGGAAATGCAGATCGATATCATAATGAAATACCGTTCACTAGGATGGTTAAATGAAAGTGAAATCACTCAGTCATGTCCAACTCTTTGTGACCCTGTGGACTGCAACCTTTCAGGCTCCTCTGTCCATGGGATTTTCTAGGCAAGAATACTTAAGTGGGTTGCCATTTCCTTCTCCAGGGGATCCTCCTGACAGGGATCAAACCCGGGTCTCCCGCATTGCAGGTAGACATTTTACCATCTGAGCCACCAGGGAAACCATATAAAATGTGGTTAAATGAAGGAAAAACGTTAAATGAAGGATGATCATATAATCCAAGAATTTCATTCTTGAATGCATACTCAAAAACTGAAACAGGTGTCTGAATAAAACTTGTACACAGATGTGTACAGCAGCCCTGTTCACAATAGCCCAAACACAAGAACAATCCAAACATCTATCAGCTGCTGAATGGACATTTTTTTTTTCTTTAATTAATTTTTATTTTTTAGTTTGTTTGCTTTACAATACTGTATTCGTTTTGCTACACATCGACATGAATCAGCCATGAGTGCACATGAACTCCCAATCCCGACCCCCACCTCCCCCCTCC